>JAXDDX010000332.1:0-183282 GCA_034670405.1 Hoplostethus atlanticus | reverse complement strand
TCCTCTGTTCGTCAGGAAGGCCCCGCAGGCCCCACCACTCATTAAGGGAACTCAGAGGGCCGGTCAGCCTTTCCATCTGGGCATCCCTCGTTCAGTTAGGGCCAATGGTCTCTTTCCTTCTTTTTCTTCTTATTTATTATGGGGCATGTTTTTTCTTATATATGTTGTGTATTTATTATATGTTTGTCTTATTTAACACATTATATTACATGTTGTCCTATTTATGATTTGCCCTCCTTATTTATATTTACATATTTTATATTCTCATTTCTTTAGCACTTTTTTACCCTCTAGCACTTACCTTCACGACCATCTGGCCTTCTCTGGTCGAGGGACCCGCCCCCACATCCGGCCCCACCCACTTGGACTCAGCCACAAAATACATCCACCTTACTTCACCCTAACCCAAACCCGGTTTACTTTATCCTTACCCTAACCATCTCCCTCCCACCTCACCTTAACCATCTCCCTCCCTTAACCCAAACCCGGTACACTTATCCTTTTCTGAATCACTTCCCTCCCACTCAAATAAGCATTTCCATTCATCCCATCACAGGTGCCTGGTTAACTTGACCAGATCCTCTCCCTCTATTATGGCAAATAAGAGCCACACTCAATGCGGGATCGCCACCTCCATAGGCCAGTGCAAATGATTCCCACACCGGAACCCTGAACCCCAACCCCAACCCCAATCCTAACCCTAACCCTAACCCTAACCCTAACCCTAACCCCCACCCACTTGGACTCAGCCACAAAATACATCCACCTTACTTCACCCTAACCCAAACCCGGTTTACTTTATCCTTACCCTAACCATCTCCCTCCCACCTCACCTTAACCATCTCCCTCCCTTAACCCAAACCCGGTACACTTATCCTTTTCTGAATCACTTCCCTCCCACTCAAATAAGCATTTCCATTCATCCCATCACAGGTGCCTGGTTAACTTGACCAGATCCTCTCCCTCTATTATGGCAAATAAGAGCCACACTCAATGTGGGATCGCCACCTCCATAGGCCAGTGCAAATGATTCCCACACCGGAACCCTGAACCCCAACCCCAACCCCAACCCCAACCCCAATCCTAACCCTAACCCTAACCCTAACCCTAACCCTAACCCTAACCCTAACCCCATCCCACCACAGGTGCCTGGTTGACTTGACCAGATCCTCTCCCTCTATTATGGCAAATAAGAGCCACGCTCAATGTGGGATTGCCACCTCCATAGGCCAGTGCACACGAATCCTACACCGGAACCCTGAACCCCAACCCCAACCCCAACCCTAACCCTAACCCTAACCCTAACCCTAACCCTAACCCTAACCCTAGCTAATCAGCTAACCCTGGACCTGACCTTAACCCAAACCTTAACCGGTCGATTATGGCTAACAAGCCACTATCATAGATTGACACCAAAGCTAATATGCTAAACACCTGCCAGATAACTCACTCTAGGACCTGTACGGTCTCCAAATAAGGTGAATATCCCCAAATGTGAGAACTGGCTCTAAGAATAATCATATTCCCCAAAACATCAATTGACTACAGGACACACGCCGGGGACTGATCGACCACCGGTGGCCTGCCTCGTGGTGAGGGTGTCTAGAGCTTAAAAGGCAGAAACGCCCAATGATCCTGAGGTGCATTACTGATGATGTGTCCTGAAATTCTCATTTTAGATACCAAAATTAGACATTAGAAATCAGCTAAGCTCTACCACAAAAATCCCTCCATCCCTACTAATAGAATTAGTTTTTGAAAAAAATCAAAAAGGAAAGAATTCCAATAAACCCACTCACCCTTCCTTCTCCTTCACTCACCCTTCATTCTCCTTCACTCACCCTTCATTCTCCTTCTCCATCTCCGTTGTGTTGGCAAATGGTACACTGCTGGAGGAGCCAACAAGTAACATGCGCCGGCCCGTGCCTTGCCTTTGGCTCTCTATTCCCAAACTGTGTGGGTGCTTCAGCTGCATGGGGGATAGTCATCGAGATAAATTTCCCAAACCTAACCCTAACCCTAACCCTAACCCAAACCCAAACCCAAACAACAAAAAAAGACTTGCCGGATAAACTCCAAGCCACCAAGAAGACATCTTGATGGCTACTCAACTTAACCTAGATCTGAATCTTAACCCATACCTTAACCTCTACAGGGTAATTATTACCATTCTCTAAACAGACGTGGGGGCCCTAGCATCCACGGGAGCACTGTGAAGCTGTATCGATGGCCCGTGCATTGCCGAAGGCCCTCCGCTACGGCGGGGAAGTTTGCCGGGAGATAACAAATGTAACAACCTAACCCTAACCCTAACCCTAACGGAATTAACACCAGACTACCATCACAGATACAACATTAAGCATGGGAAAGGGGCTCAAACCCCGTTGGTGGCGCATTTTAGCAAACATGGATTGGAAAACCTAAAGATCGAAGGATTGGAATGCAACAGGCATTGGACGGCGCAAGAAAGGAGGGGGAGAGAAAAGTTTTGGATCAAGAAGTTGGGGACGGCATTTCCAGGGGGGCTGTGAACGCAAAGGAGTAGGGAAAGAGGGCACCAGACAAAAGGAAAAAGGAAAAGAAAAAAAAAAAAAGCAAGAGATGAGAGGAATGCAGATGGAACCCTCCATCCCGTCCAGCCCTAGAGTTTATGCCCAGACAGGCATAGGGGGTGCCCTGCGCAGTCCCGTGGCGCACTCCCAGCTCTCCATAGAAGAGGTCCGCCAAGAAAAATAAGAGGAGGAACGTGGATTAAGCCCTCCATCTCCTCCAGCCCTTTTGGGTAGGGGAGCTGGACGGGAATGGAGTTTATGCCCAGACAGGCATAGCGGGTGCCCTGCGCAGTCCCGTGGTGCACCCCCAGCTCTCCATATTAAATTTTCTTGCCGGGGAAGGAAGAGGAGACACAGGAATTGAGTAAAAAAGAAAAAGGAGAGGAGCATAAAGGAGGAAGAATATGGGACGGCTCCTCTGGGCGAACGGGGAACTGGAGGATGAAAGGAGGTTACACAGGGACAGGCATAGGGAGTACTCAGCGCAGTCCCGTGGCGCACCCAGTTCCTCTAGGACTCTTTGGGGGAGAGGACGAAACGGACAATTAATGGACAATGATTATTTGGGCGTAAAAGAAAATGGAATGATAAAGAATAGAGAGATACATATATTAAAAAATTATAATAATAAAACAAAAAAAGAAATGAAAAGAAAAAAAAGAAAATAATAAATAAATAAAAAACAAAAAAGAGGAAACATGATGGAAGGGGCCTGCTCCTGGACAGGGCAACCAAGCTAGGGGGGACCCCTAAACTGAGTTTTCCAACAAAACAAACAAAGTAAAAAAGAAAAAGAAACAAGGAAATAAAAACAAAAGGAAAATCAAGACAGAGGACGACAAGAACAAAAAAGAAAAAATATACTTTAAAAAAAATATATAGACACATATATATATACCCAAAACTTATCTTAAATCCATACCTTAACCAAAAAAAGAGAAAAAAAGGGAAAAGGAAAATAATGAGGAATAATAACAGGAAGAATAATGATATAACAATAACAAAAAAGAAAAATATATAAAAAAATAAGAAATAACAATAATAGTAATAATAATTAAAAAATTATAAGAATAAAAAAATAAGGTAAAATCAAATAGAATACAATAAAATAATAAACAATATTTCAATAGAAATATAAAAAAATATTAAAATAATACATAAAATACATAAATAAATAAATAACCCAAAAAAAGGGAATAAATACATATATAATAATCACAATAATGATTATGACGGCGGGGTAGATGAGTGGATTGTAATAATAAAGAGGATAATAAGAATAGGAATTATAATAATAAAAACAAACAAATGGAAAAATTATAACAATGAATAGAATACAGTAAATAGAAGATTATAAGAGAATAATAAGAAAAAGAAAAAACATTACAATAAGAAATAAATAAAAAGAATACAGTAATATAAGAAATCAAAAAATAATATAAGGACCATATATAAAAATATAATAAATAAAGACAACAATAAATCAATACAGGAGATAACAAAAAGCATAATGAAAAGGAAAGATAAAATTAAAATAATAAATAAATAATAAAATCAGAAATAATAAACCTAAAAAATCATAACTAGAATAAGGGAAATAAAAACCAAAGAATAAGAGTTAGAACGCTCAAGGAGGTGGGAGAGGAAAAATAAAAAGGGGGAGGAGAGATATGCAAATATAAGAGGGAGGGAAAAGGGAAAGAAGGGAGAAGAAAACTCTACGAAAGGGATAAAAATGAGGAAATGGGAGTAGGATACTTAGACAAAAAGAATAATAATAATAATATTAAAAAAAAGGGGAAGGGAAAGGAGGAAAGAAAAAGAAAGAAAAAAGAAATAGAATTCGGGCACCGGGCCCGAAAAGGGACAAGCAGGAGAAGGAAGGACGGGGAGAGGGCGGGGGAAATTGAAGGATGTGGAAGATGCGGAGAAGAGATAGGTGGATACCGGAAGTGAGAAAACGGATTATGGGGGGGGAAAGACGACGGAAAATGGAGCGGCCAGATCAAGTGGCTGGAGCCAAAAACAGAAGTCTGGGGCAACTAGGAGAAGCAAAAAATTCAGAGAGTGAGGATATGTGGGGATGGGGTGTATGGATGAAGGTGGGAGTGCATGTGCTACTTGGGGGAACCTTGCAGTGTTAAACAAGTAGCAACGGTGAGTATCTGGCCCCCCTTGGAACAGCACGCAAGGGGTGGTGGTCTGGGGCCTACAGACCTTGATCGGGGCCCAGTCTTCTTTGGGGGTTAGCCCCGTGCACAGCACAAACACAACAGGAGAGAGGGTCAGTGTACGGTAAGTAGTAGGGGAAGGGAGAGAAGCGGGAGAAGCTCTTAGGGATTGTAATGAGGATTAACAAATTAAGGCGATTAGATTTTATTGGATTTAGAAAAGAGAGAACGGGGGGATCCGGGGGAGAAGGAGCGCGGGAAAAATGACCGAACAGGTGTAAGATATAAAGAGGTGATTAAAAAAAGGGGGAAAGGGGAGCGGGGAAACGAAAAAACGGTGGGAGAAAAGAAAAGAAAAAGCCCCCAAAAAATTTGATTCGATTGGACTGAGACTAACAAGGATTAAGGACTATACAAATAAAGGTGGTTTGATTTGATTGAATTCAGAGGGGAAAACAGGAGGGTTCAGGAGAGAGAGCGCGGGAAAAATGGCTGAACAGGTGTAACATATGAATGTGAGGCGCTGCTGACGTCATAAGGAAGTGCCGAGCGTAGTTGAGGAGCATGCTGGCTGGACGCCGACTCTTTGGCGGCGTGTTTGTCCCTGGGGTGCTAAGGAGCTGAGGCTGGAGTTCCATTAGATGGTATGTGTGAACTATGCTATGTTGGCTACTAGAGGGCTGTGGGGTGAAGTGTGCGAAAGGCTGATTGTGTTGTGTATATGTTTGTATTGTAAAGGTGCGGGGACGCGGTGAGGCTCGCTTGTGTTGCAAGGCTAAATGCTTCGAGACTGGTTGTGTTTGGAAGTGTGTATATATTATACGTTTGTATGTATTGTATGTCTGTATTGTTGAATAGACATACAAAAATTAAAAAGCAAAAAAAAGAGAAGAAAACACGCAAAAAACTGAGATTTGATGGGACTGAGAATGTAACAAGGATTAGGAACCATACAAATAAAGGTAATTTGATTTGATTGAAGTTAGAGGGAAAATGGGGGGGATTCGGGAGGGAAAGAGCGCGGGAAAAATGGCTGAACAGGTGTAACATATGAAGTAGTGATTAGGAGGGAGGGGGAGAGCGGGGGGAAAAAAAGAGGAAAAGCGCAAAAAACTGATTTCATGGGATGGAGAATGTAACAAGGATTAGGAACGATACAAATAAAGGTGATTTTGATTTGATTGGACTCAGAAGGGAAAACGGGGGGGATTCGGAACAGAAGGAGCGGGAAAAATGGGCTGAGCAGGTGTAACACATGAAGTAGTGATTAGGAGGGAGGGAGGGGAGGTTAAAAAGCGGCAGGAGAAGAGAGGAGAAAAAGCTCAGAGTGATTGGATTCGATTGGATTGAGACTGTAACAAGGATTAAGGACTACAAATAAAAGGTGATTGGCGATAATAATAATAATAAAAAGTAAAAAAATAAGACGTGACAGGCATTGGCCCGTGCCCGCCCGTTGGCTCTCTGTTCCCGTCCAGGTGACGGCCTCGGGGAGTCTTCGGATTATATACCCTAGAATTTCCGGAATCACAATGTTCAGAATGTTCGAGTTCCGGAATCACAATGTTCAGAATGTTCGAGTTCCGGAATCAGAATTTTTCGAGTTGCGGAATCACAATGTTCGAGTTCCGGAATCAGAATTTTTCGAGTTGCGGAATCACAATGTTCAGAATGTTCAAGTTCCGGAATCACAATTTTTCAAGTTCCGATATCACAATGTTCAGAATGTTCGAGTTCCGGAATCACACTTTTTCGAGTTCCGGAATCACAATGTTCAGAATGTTCGAGTTCCGGAATCACAATGTTCGATTTCCGGAATCAGAATTGTTCGAGTTCCGGAATCAGAATTGTTCGAGTTTCGGAATCAGAATTGTTCGAGTTCGGGAATCACAATGTTCAGAATGTTCGAGTTTTGGAATCACAATGTTCGAGTTCTGGAATTAGAATGTTTGCGTTCCGGAATCAGAACGTTCGGTTTTTAAAGGTGGTTGCCAGTTTAGAAGTAAATAATTGCCAAGTTAAAAGCTAAGGGGAAGTACAATCTAGGTCTGAGAAGTCATCAAAATCAGTAAACATTGCCTGAGGGTTCCTAGGAATACCCCAGTAGCCAGAACCCCACCAGGGGTCGGGTTTAAGATGGGTTTAATGCTGGGTGGTCATGAATCTAACAACCTTTTTCCATCGTGGTGTCAAAATTTTGGGGCGCATGGAATGCTGGGATATATATGCAAATTCTGGTAATTTGGTCAGCCAATGAGAAAATTCCTCAGATTTAAAGGTGGTAATGATTTTTTGTCTCCAGCAGAGGGAGCCAGAATGGCATTAATGTATTTCTCTATTTTAAAGGTGGTAATGATTTTTTGTCTCCAGCAGAGGGAGGTAGAATGGTATTATAGTATTTAAGGTTGGGTATGTGATTGTTAACATAAATGTGTGTATGTGAGGATATTTTAAAGGTTTTATAATGATAATAGGATATGATATGTGATAAAAACAAATATATATGTATATGAGAATGAATTAAATGAAAATTGGGGTTTCTAACGGGTGACATGGGATAGGGGTGGGGGAGAAGTCAGTGAAGAATAGGGATAAGGGGGAGGTTAGTAAAACAAAGTAGGAATAGGGGTCAGGAGAGGTTAAGATAAGGGTAGGGATATAGAAATCAAAGGTAAAGTAAGGGGATGGAGGAGAAGTTAGGTTGGGGATAAGAATAGGAGTAGGGGGACAGGTTAGGTTAAGGAAGGGGGTGGAAGAGGGGTTAAGGTAGGAATGGGAAAGGAAGAAAGGGTTAATGTTAGGAATAGGGTAGGGGAGGTCAGAGGTAGGAAAGGGGGGAGGGGTTAATGTTAGGAATAGGGGAGGGGGAGGAGGAGGAGGTTAAGGTTAGGAATAGGGGTGGGAAAAGGTTGAATTAGAGGGTTAGGGTAGGGATGGGTGAGATGTAAGGGGTTAGGGTCATGTGGGTGTTAGAGATTAAAACTGAGGGAATTCCCAGAAGAACTGCTGTACAAACTTACCTTATAAAAAGCTGTTTCACCGGGAGGGCTAAGGGGAAGGGAATGAAAGGACTTATCATAAGGGTAATTTGTTCCTGAAAGGTTCACAGGGCGCAATAGAATCGTGTAACGGCCAGGCAGAGACGATGAGGAGCGCCCAGTGAAAACGACGTCGTTGAGGAAAAGGTAAGTAGAGGAAATCAGGTAAGTGTTGTTGATCATGTAGATGTTTAAGATGATCCAGAGAGCAGATCCCATTGTTGAAGATGAATTGTCCCCTTGGGGGGTTAAGATTAACGTCATATTTTCCTTCCTCCAGCCCCGGCACGCCGTTTAGGCCGAGACGGAGGGGGAGCTCGCAGTGGGATTGATATTGTCGAGGATCAGGTGAGTAGAGAAGATCTAGGAGCAGGTAAGCATTGTGAAGTGTGTAAATGTAAAGGAGGACCGAGAGAGCGGGTCCCACGATTGTGGGTAATCACCTCTCGGGCCATTACTCGTCACAAATGGCTCATGTTCAAGTCAATGCGATGCAAAGATGTTTTGGGGCATTCCAAAATCTTCCACATACAGAAATGTCAACAGCGTATGGGTAAACTTTTCTGCTTCCTCATAAACCGAGTTTGAGGAGAGGAATTGGTAGAGGCAGGTTTAGACACTGGGGGTGGAATTGATGTCGTTGAAGAACAGGTGAGTGGAGGTCATCCATGAATAGGTAAGTATTGTTGATTGAGATGTGTCAGGTAAGTATTTCTAAAGTGTTGATTGTGTTATTGGCTAATGTTGAATAAACTGTTGAGGGTCAGGAAACAGTAAATTGGCAGATTCAGAAGTAATCCCTGGTGTTCTGAAGAACATATTAAACAAGGGCAATGAGGTTAGGGTTAGGGAAAGGTTAAGGTTAGGGGTCAGGATGGGAGAGAGATTAAAATCAAGGGCAAGGGTGGGGGAGAGGTTGAGGGTTATGGCTAAGGGTGGAGAAGAGGTTAAGGTAAGGGGGTTGGGGTGGAGATGGGGGAGAGAGAGGGTAGTGATAGGGATGGGGGAGAGATTAAGGGTAGGAATAGGGGAGGGGGGAGGTTAAGGGTCATGGTTAGGGGTGGAGAAGAGGTTAAAGTAAGGGAGTTGGGGATGGGGGAGAGAGGTTAAGGTTAGGAATAGGGGAGGGGGAAGGTTAAGAATAAAAGTAGGGATGGGGAAAGGTTAAGGTTAGGGGTCAGGATGGGAGAGAGATTAAGATTAAGGGCAAGGGTGGGGGAGAGGTTAAGGGCTATGGCTAGGAGTGGAGAAAGGGTTAAGACAAGGGGGTTAGGGGTGGAGATGGAAGAGAGAGGGCAGTGATAGAGATGGGGGAGAGGTTAAGGTAAGGAATAGGGGAGGGGGAGGTTAAGAATAAAAAAGGAATGGGGAGGGGTTAAGATTAGGGGCATGGGTAGGGGAGAGATGAAGGGTAATGATTGGGGGTGGAGATGGAGGAGAGAGGGTAGGGATACGGATGTGGAGAGTTTAAGGTTAGGAGGTTGTGGAGGGGGGGTGGTTGGCTAAGGTTAGGGGTCAACAGGGGCCGGAGGAGGAGTGCTCATTGTTTTGTGTTCCTTTACAGCTCCAGGATTCCAGAGATAAGTTTGTAGAGGTGAGTTTCTAGAAGTAAGTTTCCAGAGGTAAGATTCCCGAGGTAAGTTTCCAGCGAGTTGAACATAATCATGAGCTGGAGGGTGCAGGGAGTGCCCGCTGTGTCTACAGGAGGTTAAAGATAAGAATAGGGATGGGGAAAGGTTAGGACTAGACGTCAGGATGGGAGAGATTAAAGTTAAGGAAGGCATACAGGCCATTAACAACATATTTCAAAAACATCCTGACAAAAAAAGACGAGACAAGGAACTATTGCAATTATTGGAGATAAATTTAAGTAAAAATTACTTTGAATTTAATGGAATTTTTTTGGTACAAATCAAGGGCACTTCTATGGGTAAAAAAAATTGCCCCAGCATACACCAACATTTTTATGGCTGAGTGGGAGACCTCAGCTCTGGCCTCCTGCATTAAAAAGCCTTTTTATTATTACTACAGGTATCTGGACGATATCTGGGGTGTAAGGCCATACTCAAGGGAGGATTTAGAGACATTTTTAACCACTCTGAACAACCACAATGCATCTATTAAACTAAAATTCACCCCCAGCTTGTCTTCTGTGGACTTTCTGGATACCACGACTTATAAAAGTTCAAATTTCTTCAAGGAGACAGACACTCATGCTCTACTCCACAAAACAAGCTTTCACCCAAAGCACACATATGCTGGATTAGTCAAGTCACAGCTGTTAAAATTTCATAGAATATGTACACAGAAGGAGGATTTCACAAAAGGCCACTAAGACGCTGTTCTCTGCTTTGGCCACTAGAGGGTACTCAAGGTCTTTCTTTAAGTCCCTCAGGCCATTCCAGCAGACCAAGCCTCAACTGGTTTCTGATATTCTTCCTTTTGTCACTACATATTCTCCAACTGTGAAGTTGGTCAGCATGATTAAAAACAATTTTCAGAATGTCATAGGAGACATCTTAAAAGATCTTAAAAGACCACAGGATCATTGCTGCATTTAAAAAAAAAAAACGAAACCTGCAAGATCAGCTGGTCAAGGCCAAGATTAAACTACTGTCTACCTTAAAAACTTAAGGTTATGGGGAATGTTTTCAGCAACAAACCTGGTTGCGCAGTAAATATAACAACAATGTTTTTAAAAGTGATTACTGGGGAAGCACCCACTCTGAAAACTGTCTGTTTAATAGCATGTAAATTATGTGGACTACAGTATGTGGGAGAGACCAGTAACAGTGTTGGTGAGATTTACCCAGCACCGATATATATTGAGAAAGAGGGAGACACACCCCACTGGTACAACATTTCCTGCTTCATGGATGGCACTGTGTTGCAGTGTAACCCCAGATGTGCTGCCATCAACCACCACAGTGTCCTCCATCACCATGCCACCCTTGGCCCCTACAACACTGCCCGTCTCATCACATTCCTGGACACACTACACAACATCATCATTCCAGCACATCAGATAGATAGCCCAGAGCAGCCCAGGTATGTTGTTATCTGGGGACAATGTAAGTTTCCACCGGGCTGATAGTTCATTGACAATTTTTGTTTTTTTTATCTCCCACCATACTCTTCATTTCTCAATCCGATTGAGGAGTTCTTTTCTGCCCGTAGATGGAATGTCTATAAGCGCAATCCGCATTCACGGATACCACTGCTACAGGCTATGGAGAAGGCATGTGGCGATATAGCTGCTGAGGCATTTCAGGGCTGGATTCGCCATTCTAGGCGATACTTCCCCTGCTGCTTGGCCAGAGAGAACATTGCCTGTGATGTTGATGAGGTCCTATGGCCAGACAGGAACTGAAGACAGGAGCCTAGTTCTTTTTTTTACTGTACAGGCCTATTTTCTATTGTTTGTTCTGTACAAATCATTTCACACATCCAGTTGTGTTTGCCGTGATGTATAGGCTACAGTATTTTGGGAAAAAATAAAGAAATATTTTTGTTGTTACTGTATATTTGAGTATAAAAACATTATACGGTAATATTTTACAACAGGAGTAAGTGTAACACTGAACATGCAAAGGCATAATTCTCCTGATAAGGCTTTCATACTAGTGTTCATCCATTCATAGTGTTTTCCATTCAGCACATCAGTGTTCAATTGGTCTTAGAAATGTCTACTCATATTATGGTCTGTGTGTCATTTGAAAACAAAATACCATTTGAGAAGACATAACATTGTTTCATTTTGCAGGAGATTTGTGGGGTTTTGCAATTTGTGTGTATGTGTTTAGAGTTTTGAGAAAATTAGGTATGCTTTCAGAAAACGTGTGTAAACAAAAGAAGGTCCTCCGGGGGTTTGCCTCCATTAGCAACTCTCAGGCTCCGTCTCTCAGTACGCACTGAGTCCGACAACCAAGGGGCAGGTGGAGTTTGGCGTGCAGGCCTGGAGGTGAGGGGACAGAGATGATCCAGAGAAGAGGACAGAGTAGAGAGAAGAAGATCAGTGGCAGTATCAGGGGATAGAAGAGAAAACGATTCAGGGGCAGGGAGAGCAGAGAGAACAGAAGAGGAGAGATCAGTGGGGGAGAGAGAGCGGAGATTGCGATGGGAAGAAACCATGTGGGTAGGGGGAGGATGTGAGGGGGGAGAGGAGAGAGAGAGAGTAGGACATGAAGTAGTGGTCAGAGAGATGAAGAGGAGTGATGGAGAGGTTGGCAGTAGAACAGTGTCTGGTGAAGATTAGGTCCAGTTGGTTGCCAGCCTTGTGGGTAGGAGGAGATGGGGAGAGGGCTAGGTCGGAGGAGGCGAGGAACGAAAGAAGAGGGTCAAGCTTCTCAGTCTGGATGTTGAAGTCACTGAGAAGGATGAGTCCAGAGCCATCGTCAGGGAAGTGGGAGACTAGAGTGTCGAGCTCCTCCAGGAACTCACCAGAAGGGCCTGGTGGGCGGTACACAACCGCGATGGTGAGCTTGACTGGATAAGAAACAGTGACAGCATGAAATTCAAAGGAGGAAGGAGAGAAATGTGAAATAGAAAAAGGAGAGTATTTCCATTTGTGGAAAATTAGCAGGCCAGTACCACCGCCTCACCTCGCATCTCTGGGAGTGTGAGAGAAAGAGTACACATCTGACAGAGCTGTGGGCGTGGCAGTGTTTTCTGGGATGATCAAAGTCTCAGTTAGAGCAAGAAAGTTGAGGGAGAGCAGGGATGAGTATCCTTAGATGAACTCAGCTTTCTGCACAGCCGACTACTGATTTCAAACTTTTATTGTGAAACACACTGTATAAGCATAATAATTCTGCTAAAACAAGACTGACTAGTTCCAAAAGAAGACTTTTATCTTCTTTTATCTAAATCAGATTCACTGTGGTTTCTGTTTAGACAGCCTGTCTGATCTCCTGACTCAGTGTGGAGAGATGGAGGAGTAAGAGGACGAGAATAGAGTTCTGAATGTTTAATAAATACAGTTAAATACAATAATACAGAGAGCACCTGAACAGTATTCATACACACACACATATAGAGGCAGATAGAGCAGAGCACATGGATATAGCACATGTTGCATCAACAAACACAGTGCTGTTCAGAGCCATGGATCTAAAGAGTTTGGCTATCACAGATCCCAGTGTCAGCCATGTTGGCTCCACTGTTTTGCTTCATTTGCTATAGAAACTGGTGATGCTGTTGTCCATGTCATCATGGTGATGCTGCAGAGGACACTATTCCTTATTCACAGCCAAGACTTCTTAGTTCAAGAGAAGTGACAGCACCATAGCATTATAACCATGTACCATAGTACAACCCTAACCCAACCTACACAAAGTCTATCTCTCTATGGCTCTGGTGCTGTTAAGTGTGGTTATAAATACTGCAGTGTGACTGGATCCGCCTTATCCCTGACCAGGCAATCGTAGCTTCAGTGAGTTGCACAGCATTTCAAATATTAAAAACACGTCAATCTGGTCTCGTTCATTCACAACAACTCCACAACTGCTTCACAACAGCTATATACTGCATTCATTATGTCAGATTTCAATTCGTCCTTAATAAAAAGTCTCCTGGTAATTGCCAATTTAACTGAAACCATGCCTCGGTTTTAGCCATAAAAATATGTTTATTTAAGTATGTGTATTTCATGCTTTTTGCTGTTGCGCCATCAATCTATCCACCTTCCTGTCTGGACCTTTTCTTGGAATGGCACCTGCCAGGAGAACTTTCATATTTAAATTTACACTCAATAAAATACACAAATCGCACAAGAATACCTTTTTGACTGAATCAGTACTGATAAATGCACCATGAAGCTGGAAAGAAGCTGCTGTTCAGCTATTATGAATGTGCTATAAATTGACTTCAATCCAATTACCAGCTGAAATCTGATTGTCTGATCTGATGTTTCCATGCCTGTTTAAACCAGGTTTCTAAACATAACGTCCTGGGGCCTTCAGGAATCTTTCCAGCAAACACTGGTTTGTTGTAGTCTAGACAGCTGGAAAGATCATATGTGAATGAATGAGGGTTCAGTCTCTTCTGATTTAAAGCACCCCCAGTTTAACCACTGTGCTGCGCGGTGCGTTGCCATAGTGAGTTGCCATGGTGCGTTGCCATTGTCTGATGCAATTGCGGGATCACTGAGTGTTGTCAGGCATTTTCAGGCACTTCATCTTCCTCCTCCTTTTCTTCTCCTGGCCCCTCCCCTACAACATTGACCATGACAACATGTAAGTTCATACAGAAGCTCTTGGTAAGTACAAATTTAAGCAGAAATTAAGAATAAAGGTCAGAGTCGCACCATTCCAGGTCAGGTGATCTGAGGGCACTCGGTTGGGTGACCTGTCATCGTGCATGTCATCAGGCAGAGAGAGATCAGAGCTGTGTGATTGGTCAGGGGCCTGTCCGCCAGGGATGAGATGACTGGGCAAGGCATCTGATAGGCTGTCTGTGTTGACATTAGACTCTGCCTCCTCCTGTCTCTCTGGCAATGACTCTCGTTCTTTATTGGCCAGCTCTGTGCGCATGCGTGCACACACACACACACACCAGATTCATTAAACACCATTTCAAATCTAAACATGGTGAATTCATCAACCCATTGGAACTTCAGGTATCTGTGTGTGTGTGTGTGTGTGTGTGTGTGTGTGTGTGTGTGTGAGCTACCGTGCACAGACAGCTCCTTCCAACGGTCCTTGTTGCTGGCGATGACACCAGAGAGGCGGAGTCTTAGATCTGGCAGGTCGATGGCTGTTAGAGAGAAGTCCGTCTGTCCATCATCACTGTTCCCATGACGACCACTACTGTGTCTCTGCACTGACTCCACAGTAACTGAGCCACTTCCTGTTAGACTGGAGGAGAGGAGAGTAGTAATAGCACGAACAATATCATCTATTCATTTATTTCAATTCTTTAGTTTTTCTCACTGTTGAATTTTTTGTAATCTGTTACTTTTATCACTTTCATTACTGTACAACCAGAATTTAAAGTATATTGTTCTACACTAAGGCAACTGGTCCAGGTCCAAACAATTTACTGACCGATCTGCTAACTCGATGGAGGGGGTATGTTGTGGACACAACATCTCAGTGCCTTGATGGAGAATAGACGCAACATCCCAGTGCCTTGATGGAGAATAGACCCAACATCCCAGTGCCTTGATGGAGAATAGACGCAACATCCCAGTGCCTTGATGGAGAATAGACCCAACATCCCAGTGCCTTGATGGAGAATAGACCCAACATCCCAGTGTCTTCATCTCAGTGCCTTCATGAAGAATAGACACAACGTCCCAGTGCCTTGAAGAATAGACGCAACATCCCAATGCCTTGAAGAATAGACGCAACATCCCAGTGCGACAAGGGAGAGCAAAAATCTTGACTTGCTGTATGCAAATATCAAGGGTGCATAACTTAAACACCAGCAGATCAGATTACATCTTATCTTTTATTCAGATGGATCCAGATGCCTATTGTCCAGCAGCAGCGCATCACCACCAGAAAAGATAAATCCCTTCTCATTATGAAGAGGAGGGCTTTCAGGGCTGCAAACAGGGATAAGGCTATGTCTGTCCAGAGGGAGCTGAAGATGATAATGAATGGAGAAAACCACTACCAGGAGAGGACTGAAAACAAACTGCAGCAAAACAGTATGACAGAGGTGTGGAGTAGATTGAGGAAAATGACTGGCTATAGGCAGCCAGGCTGAATGGTGGAGAAAAACCAGGACATATGCACATATCCAAATTTGTTATCCACCTCTCTAAATTGAAAATATTTGATAAGGTAAATAGGCAGATATAGAGAATAAATATAAATATAGACACAAAATAGATAAATGATTTATAATTTATATTTATATATTTGTATATTTAATAGTGTTGGTTGAGTATGTTTACATCATCCCCATTTGCTGTATTTTTATTGATATTGTATTGTTCTTTGCTGTATCCTATTTGTGACAACCCTCTGCTCTGCTTTGATGTATGTTCTGCTTCTATGTTGCAGGTGACTGGTGACTGAGCTGGGAGAGTCATCAGTGCTGATGAGAGCTTTATAGTCCTGTGTTGTCTCAGGACTATAAAAGCTGGTCCATTCAGTTGCTTGCACTCTCTCTACCCATATGCAACTATTGTTTGACATAGGCTATTTCATATTCATTTGTTTTACACTGTGGCAGACAGACGCATCAGCCACAGAGAAGCTGTGTCATCTCAGTCCTCCATCTCTGGTATGAATCAGTTGCACGGGACTCCAAAAAAATCCAGCCCCACACCAATCTGCTACATCCAGGCCTTCTTGCCAGTGCCTTGCTTGCATCAGCATTGGGTATGCCTTATATTTTTCTTGCCGTTAATGTATTCCCGAGATTATGGTCTACAATCCTACAAGGCAAGGGCATTAATTTAGTCTCATTTTGTCCTCACCGCAGAATAACCAAAGCATAGCCTCATATAATGAATTCATGTTAGTTTTCAAATCTGCTGATCCCAGGCTATCTAGAGACATATGTATTATCAAGTTCATCGTTGCATTTGGTGTGTTTCACGATATAATTTGTTCCGCATACCCTGAGGTGTGGTTGAGGTGTGAGGCTGGATGCAGGAGAGAATAGAACTGGTGGGCTGGTTCTCCCTGCATCTGATACCGGGAGCCATTTTAACCTGTGTTGATCTTTCAGTCACTGCGAGCACCGAGAGCATTGGACTGGCAGCAGCTGTGTCGGTCTGTCCTGAAGGCGGTGGCTGAGGACCTGATCTGGAAAGCTGGCTAGTTGAATTAGAGTTGGAAAGCTGTCCTGAGAAGACTGGCAGCTTTGGAGCTTCGCAGCTGACCTGGCAGGACTGACGGGAGGTACGCCAAACGGGGAGGCTGAGCTGGAAAGCGGCAGTCGAGACCAGTTGACTTCATATTGTAACATCAAATTAAACTGCCGGCCATTGAACTCTCCTCGCCCATGTCACTGTCTGCCATGGCCCCAGAGGTAGCGAGTCCGCTACATAATGCTAGTAGTAGTAGTAGTAGTACTATTAGTAGTAGCAGTAGTTGTACCTAGACCTCCTGTGTCCGGTCTCTCTGGACCTCCTCTCCTCTTCTATCAGAGGACCAATCACCTTCTCCGTTGTGTCGACCAGAACACTGAAGGTTGGCTCCACTATGAAGTCTATGAAACCTACATACAGGATTCAGGCGGGCAGGCAGACAGAGAGTGAGAGAATGGGCAGAGGACAGATGGAGGGAGAGAGAGAGAGAGAGACAGATAATTAATTGCTATTCTATGATTATTTTCTACATATAAACTTAAACCTTATTATTAGTGGTTCTAGCCAATAGCTGAACCACTATTCTTTTTGGTTTGTGTTTTGCAATTGCAGTGGGATGCTACATGCTGGAGACTGTGGCACAATGATTGGAAATGGTGTGCAAATGCTAGTCAAACAAACCTTTTCTATGCTATAATTAAAGGTCAATGTTGAAAGGCTGTAACTCCCACACTGAGTCTGATTGATGCAAAAATTGCTTTTTTGTGTGCTCTACAAATTTGCCACTGGAAACACCAAAGTCCACCTAAAAAGTATTTATTGCTATGTTCTAAAACCATGTAGTAGTCAGAATCTGAGCATTGGTAGTGATTGGTCAAAGTGGGCATGACCTATGACATAATTATCATAAAGTAGCTTATAAACATTTGAGAAATCATTGTCAAATTTAGTAGTCCAGGATTGGATTTCAAACACGTGTACCAAATTTAATTCAATTTGGCCTGAAGGGGGGGCTGTAGTGCCATTTCAAAGGCCATATCTCACACAAAGTAAGTTTGATTGACACCAAACTTGGTAACTTGAAAGGCCATCACTCCTATAGCATGAGTCCAATTGACAAAACTTGGTACACATATTTGCCTCAAGGACCACCCAAATCCACCATACTGGATTTTTCGCTAAGTTGCTTATTTTATATCTCAGTCTTCTCCAGGTTGAGCTTCAGGTGGTGCATCGCCTGGGTGTGACTCTGCGACCATCGAAAAGAGGAGTAGACGGGAATAGGAAGCAAGCACATGGTAGATTACAGTACAATCACAGAATTTAAATCATAATATGAAAAGAAGAAGCACCCATGCCAGATCACTGTTGCCATAACTACGCATCCATTTAACTGAAAAAACATGGGAGGACAATGATTAAAAGGAGCCAGTAGACAGCAAGGCCACAAATCTAATTCGAATTTGGGGAGATGCCTCCATTCACATAAAACTAGAGGGGACACATTGAAATGGACCATTGTTGAAATGGACCAGTGACAATTGCAAAAGAAACAGAACTTTGCTGTAGTGTCAATGAAAAATCAAGAGCCTCAAAGATAAGTTCAATGACACAAAAGACTTCAATCAATGAAGTGACTGGCATATACTTTTTACACTGACAGTATTTCCGAGGATGTTTCTAAGACTAAGACAGACTGTCCAGATTGTGACAACCTGGTTCAGCCATGGTGCAGGAACAGTGATTCACCATCCAGTCATAAAAACATCATTCTTTACGCCCTCTCACAACTATTTACTTACTACTTATCACAATGCCCCCCCGTGTCAAGTAGCAGTCAAACAAGTGCTGTCCTGGGTTAATGCAAGTCGGGAAGCATGGCATGGTTTGTCGGCGGTGAATGAATGCATGGGATCAGTGGTAGAATTTGGCTATACCCAATATACTGAGGAATACCAGAATTTGGCTGGGAAGTGGAATGTTTCTGGTGTTGTTTCTTCAACTGGGCTTTATCTCTCATGTGACAAACCCATTGACTGACTGACACTTCTAACTGTGAGTAACTGTGTTTCTGTGTGGGAATATTGTACTTTGGGGAAGAGGAGCCAACTGTAGGATAGAAATGAACTGTATGAGGGGTAGAGCGGAGTGGCATCTACAATCACTGATTGGATAATTGAAATTGGAGGGGGGCTAAATGCATTTATTTTGCAATCAAGAGATTGTGTGATTTGGTGTTATTTTGTATGCTTGTGTATTCATGCTTTTTGATGAATATGTTCCATATTAATAATATGAATATGCAATGTTCTAAATAAGGGGACAGGCCTTGTATATGCTTGGATCCTATGTGGGGTTTGACTATTGACTTTTTGTTTGGGACTTGACTTAATAAACATTTTCAAGGTTTTCCTGACTGGCACTCCAGCTTCTAGTCAAACCGTTGCAAGATGTGATGTCTTTCCTTGTTGTTTATTTGCGCATGTGGGTCATTTCAGCATGGAGGTCTGTTCAAAGTGATAATGGATATGAGTCACTTTCAAAAATGAATGTGAACAGTCAGTGCTCAATTCAGATTTTTAGCTCAGATCCCATTTTCTTGTCCAAGACCTGCAACGTAGCCTGTGTTAGCGGATGGTATCTCTTACCTATGTGTGATTGGTTGATGGCGGGTCTTACCTATCTGTGATTGGGCAATCATGGTGGCTTTGCGGTCGCAGAGTGGAGAGAAAGGAAGGCCTAGCTCCACCTCTTTATCTCCCTGGAAACAAGACAATCACCATAATGATATAATGTATGAGTGTGTATGAGTGTGTATGTGTGTGAGTGTACGGTTGGTGTGTGTGTGTACCTGTCTGAAGAACTCCTCCATCAGACTGTGTGTCCAACGGTAGTGCAGTGGCCAGGCTTTGGCTGGGTGACTGATATCTGCAGCATGAAGCATCAATGACAACACCTTCACTTTATCTACCCTGGGAGGTGAGGTAGGGGGAGAGAGAGAGAGACTCTGTGACAGGAAGCAGCTGAATGACCCATTTACAATAACGGTTGTAATTGTGAAGAACATAATTGTCAGCAAGGGGCAGGTTGTTGAAGAGGTTAGGTTTGAGATATAGATATGTGCACAGGCTTGCTGGCCTAGTCACATTGTAAACTCATAGTTGATTATGGGCTGATTATGGCGGCTGTGGCTCAGGAGGTAGAGTGGGTCATCCTCTAATCAGAAGATCGGAAGTTCGATCCCCGGCTCCTCCAGTCCGCATGTCAAAGTGTCCTTGGGCAAGATACTGAACCCCAAATTACTCCCGAAGCTTCGTCTTCGGTGTGTGAGTGAGTATGAATGATTAGGTTCCTCTGATGTGCAGGTTGGCACCTTACATGGTAGCCCCCTGCCATCAGTGTGTGAATGGGGTGAATGTGAATGTAGTGTAAGGCGCTTTGAGTGGTCGGAAAGACTAAAAAAGCGCTATGTAAGTACAGTCCATTTACCATTTTTATTTTCTCAATTTACTTATTGTTTTCTTGGTTATTTCGCTCCTGGTTCCATTTATCCAGTTAATTGCTGTAAACTATCCCAATGTGACTGCTCTTTCATTAATCATCCTTGTGTGTGTGTGTGCCCATAGTTTATCAGTGAGTGTATGTGTTACACATGCTCAGTATTTCCTATATGATATTAATATTTGGAATTCCCGCCCAAATAAATTCACAGCCGCTCAAGTAAAGTTTTGTTAGATGTATTTTGGGTGCTGTGATACACAAAGCTGGTGTTCAAATTGGACATTGCTGGTCAATGGTCTTTTCAGTAAAACAAGATGTCATGCTGTCAAGCACTGAAAGCCTGTTAGTGAAACTAATTAATTGTGTCTATAGCCCTATTCAGACAGGATGATTTTTCAGGACAATGTGCTGTGGTGAGCTGGGCCCTCACCACGGTCCATGCACAGCACCCCTTTGCTAACCAGCGCCAGTTGGCATAGTGGTCGATCAGCTCCTGAGGAGCTGGCAGTAGTAATACAGCCCCTTTAAAATGTCACAGAACCTCAGAGACTGCAGACGTTGCAGAGGAAGGTGGTTGCAAGTTGGAGTGCAGACCAAATCTCTAAAATGGTAAGAAGGATTTAAGAAGAGAGAGAAGTGAAGCGGTCGATGCCGACTGTGATGTGTATGACCCTGATTATAGAACAGTGGCCCACGGAGAACAGACATGACCATGATCTGGATATTGGACAAACAGGCCACAGGAGTATCTACTCGATGTATGCATTGTCATCACACCAACAGTGTACCACGTGTACCACCATGTGTAACTGCCACAATTGATATTGACATGCGTGAACAACAAAAATGCAGCCATGCTGTATTGTTGTTGTGCCTGAACCTGAGGTTGCAACAGAGCCTGAACGAGGTTACTGCTGAACCCAAGCCTGAACCCAAGCCTGAGCATAAAGTGGTTGCAACCAAACCTGAGCTTGAGGCTGAGCCACACCCAGGACCAGAACCTGTGGAGGAGGAGGAGGAGACTGAGGTGGTTGAGGCTGAACCAGGACCAGAACCTGAGGAGGAGGAGGAGGAGGCTGCTGCTGAGGAGGCCCCTGGCCCAAAAGGTGGTGAACTTTCAATCCGGTTGGTCCAGTTGAGGGAGTTGGGTTGGTGATGGTGAGCCAGAGTCCCCCACCACTTAACGGCTGCCCAGCTCGCCCTACAAGTCTGAGCTGGGGGGGAGGGTATGTGGCAGAATGGGCTATCTGCCACAGAGAAACTGTGGAAGAGACTACATCCCCCAGCTAACAACAGCCAGTCTGCCATGTTGCCTCAGCTGAGGGGCGTTACTAATCAGCCAGGTGGGAGCTGATTGCCTCAGATTGAACTTGTGACAACTGTCATTTCCCCTGGGGTGCCACGGCATGTCAGCAAGAGCGAAGAAATGCCACAACTGGACCAGTTGATAAGCAATTCTCGAGTGCCCGAGTGATTTCCCAAAGAAAATGACAATATTCACTAATAATCTCAGGCATGTCAATTCGGACAGCAGGAGTTTTACCTGAGGTTATTTTTATTGGACATTTTACACGAGGTAAAGGAGGCCAGAATGTTTTTACTGCGACTTAGAATAACTGATATGGCAGGTTCAGAAGGGGCAAAAATACAGACATGCTCCGGTAATAATTACATTACCCCCCCTCCCCCTATAAATCCCATTCCAAAAGGTCTTAAGATTCAGTGTATGGTGGTAGTTATCCCATGGCTCTCTCCGCAGTGTGAATAGGCACAAATTTAGAAAGAGAGGCCTAGCCTACACCACAGAGGAGGTAGCCCTCCCAACCAGTTCTGCTTCACTAAACTAAACTACTGATAAGATGGAAGTATAATATAATGTTGCAGTAGCATGTTAGATAATACTAGCCTCATTATTTTATAGTAGAGTGAGTGCCTGGAAAATGATACTAGGAAGGGTTATAGGTCAAAGGTTAGGGTTCCTACTGGGTTTCACAGTACTGACCTGTGTGTCTGTGCAAGGGCGTTCCTCATGGTCTTGATCTGCTGGAAGTGACAGGACATGTCTGTTGACATCACCATCTCTATCACCAGAGCCCTCAGCTCCCTGTAAATACACACAATCATTAACTAAAAATAATCAATGTCTGTTGACATCACCATCTCCATGACCAGAGCAATCAGCTCCAAATAGTGTGTGTGTGTGTGTGTGTGTGTGTGTGTGTGTGTGTGTGTACCTCCAGTCGTCCTTGTTCAGGTTGGTCAGGATGTTCATGTCATCCTCTGCCATCAGCCTGTAGGCTGCGCTAACGTGATGGTTTTCCAGCACCGACCTATCATTGTACAGAATGGCCACCTCCGACCTGACAGACAGGGGAAACAACCATTCAGACCCTGAGGTGTTTCCTTTCAAATGATGTCCTCCCTCAGTCTACTTCCTGCTTAGGACCTGATTGTCCAAGCTGTGGTGTGACCTGAGACCCTGGAGCTGATTATCAATACCAACAACTCCAAAATGGATCATTTTTCTTGTCTTGTGGAGAATTCTTTCTTCAAGAGAGAATGAATCTTTACAGTTTGAGATGGAATGAAATCACAATTTGGCTTGAAGCCAATGAAGTAAACCAATTGTGGACAATTTTACTACTTTTCTGAACTGGACTGAGCTTTTTAAGCACAACGGCCTCCACCCCAACCAAGGGTTAGGTTAGGGCTGGGGCCCCCACCGTGGTTTTTAAGAACAATTTTAAATGTATTCCTATTGTTTCATGACATGGAAGAATAGCAACCTTAATGTTTTTTATTTACGTATGAAGGATTTGATGGTAACATTTAAGACTGAGAGAATTTTCTCTGATGTAATCACTGCTAATCATCACAAGCCTAGAGTTCTGTTTAACACTATGTATAGGGTTGTCAATGCTCAACTGCTTAGTATCACTGTTCACTCTCCTGCTGAATGTAAGAAGTTTTTAACCTTCTTCTGCGAGAACATTGCAAACATAAGAAATCTGATTGCACCTTCTAAGCACAAGATGACTGTGAGTTGCCAAGTAGGAACCTTCTTTGCCTCCTTAGCACATGGAATGTACTTCTTGCCCTCTAGATATTATCCCAACTACACTTCTACAAAGGTCTTTGATGCTCATTGTCCTTTTATTCTTGCAATTATAAACTCCTCAGAGGTGTCTGGCCTTGTGCCATCATATTTCAAATGTGCTCTTATCGAGCCCCTGCTTGAAAATCCCAGCCTGGACCCTTCCCTTCTTAGCAATTACAGACCTATTTCTAAACTCACATTTCTGGCTAAGGCCTTGGAAAAAGCTCTCCATAATCAGTTAAAACACTAATGTACTATATATTGCCATCAATAGTACAGAAAAGAATAACAATTATGGCATTTAGAGAATCCAATGCTATCTTAGATGAAATTACATAAAATAAATGAAATCACATTTATTTGTACAGCCCTTAATCACCGTTACAGTCTCTAAGGCTTCACAGTGCCCAACGTGTGAAACAGTAAATGATTAGTACACAACATCCCCCAGCCTTAGACCCTCACAAAGGACAAGGAAAAACTCCCACAAAACCTTTTAGGAAAAAATGGAAGAAACCTTGGGAGGGGCTACTCAGAGAGGGAGGGGCTACTCAGAGAGGGATCCCCCTACCAGGACGGTTGGGCTGCAATAGATGCCAAGTTTGGGCAAGCAGCGTATACACAATGCATAGAAGTTTATTATGGTGGGATATCCAGATCTGATGTGGCATCACAGCAAACGGCAGCTCAGTCAGTGTCATCATAGGATTAGGGGACCACGCAGACGCTGACACTGCCCAGATAGGGTGATTATTACATTTTTAGTTTGTTAAAAAGACACAGGTGTAACATTTGCTACGCTAACGTTACAGCTATTGTTAATTGTTGGTGCAAAGACAATGTTGTCTTATCACCTCTTTTGCCTGAAATTTTAGCAGAGATTAAGAGCATGACCACTTTTCAGGGAATTCTAGAGTTAGCTCTCAGTGCACAGCACTGGGAATCAAGCATGTGGAGGCAGGAATCTACTGATCAGAACCACACTGAGTATGGAGGAGATGGTTTTCAGACACTGCTAGGACCCTAAGCAGGAAGCTACTGATCAGAACCACACTGAGTATGGAGTAGTAATACTGCTGTATTGGAATACACAGCCAGTCGTTATCACGGTCAGGGGTCATTTAGACAACCCAAGTCCTAAGATGCAAACTGTGGAAAAAACTATCCAATCAGATTCCAGAGCTTATGGAGGTAAAATAAGCCACACAGAACAGAAAGTAATCTATTTGATTATGTATCATTTACCAAAAAAAAACAACACACACACACACACACACAGTACCTGGTCTGGATGTGGAAGTTGTTGGTGGTTCCTGTGTGTTCAAAGTCGTGGATTGCAGCAGCAAAAACCATCGCCAGAATCTCCAGCTCACTCAACCAATGCTACACACACACACACACACACACACACACACACACACACACACACACACACACACTGTTAGCAGTGTACAGTGCATACAGAAAGTTTTCAGACCCTTTCAAGTTTTCCACAATTTGTTGTTTCAGACTCATCTTAAAATGGATTCAATAAAAAAAAATTCTCATCAGTCTACACACAATACTCCACAATGACACAGCAAAAACAGGTTTGTGGAGTGTTTTGTTAATTTATTAAAAATAAAAGACTGAAATATCCCATTTACAGAAGTATTCAGACCCTTTGTTGAAAGTCACACACCTGTCTATATAAGATCTCACAGTTGATGGTGTATGTCAGAGTGAAAAGCAAGCCAAGAGATCGAGAGAATTGTCCATAGACCAGCAAGACAGGATTGTGTCAAGGCACAGATCTGGGGAAGGATACAAGAAAATTTCTTCAGCATTGAAAGTGCCCAAGAGCACGGTAGCCTCCATCATTCTCCAGAGTTCCTTTGTGGAGATGGGTGAACCTTACAGAAGGACAGCCATCAGTGCAGCACTCCACCAATCAGGCCTTCATGGTAGAGTGGCCAGACGCAAGCCATTCCTCACTAAAAGGCTGGGAGTTTGCCAAAAGGCACCTGAACGACTCTCAGACCATGAGAAGCAAAATCCTCTGGTCTGATGAAACGAAGATTGAACTATTTGGCCACGATTCCCAACGGCATGTGTGGAGGAAACCAGGCACTGAGCATCACCTTGTTAATACCATCCCTACAGTCAAACACGGTGGTGGCAGCATCATGCTGTGGGGATGTTTTTCTGAGACTGAGGGACTGGGAAGCTAGTCAGGATAGAGGGAAAGATGGATGCAGAAAAATATAGAGCAATCCTGAGTAAAAACCTTTTCCAGAGTGCTCAGGGTCTCAGGCTGGGGCGAAGGTTTACATTTCAACAAGACAACGACCTGAAGCATACCGCCAAGAAAACACTGGAGGAGGAAAACTCTGTGAAAGTCATGGAGTGGCCCAGCCAGAGTCCGGACCTAAACCCAATGACCGTGATGAGGGCCCAGCTCACCACAGCACATTGTCCTGAGAAAATGGCTGTGCACCGACGCTCCCCATCCAACCTGGTAGAGCTTGAACGATTCTGCCAAGAGGAATGGGAGAAACTTCCAAAAGAAAGGTTTGCCAAGCTTGTAGGATCATTTCCAAGAAGACTTGAGGCTGTCTTTGCTGCCAAAAGTGCTTTAATCAAGTACTAAGTGAAGGGTCTGAATTCAAATGGGATATTTCAGTCTTTTATTTTTAATAAAGTAACAAAATACTCCAATTACCTGTTTTTGCTTTGTCATTGTGGAGTATTGTGTGTAGATTGATGAGGAAAAAATGAATTGAATCCATTTTGAGATGAGTCTGAAACATAACAAAATGTGGAAAACTTAAAAGGGTCTGAAAACTTTCTGTATGCACTATATGTTGGCATCAGGTCAGTTTGCTCCAACAGGGTGTGTGTGTGGTACCATCAGTCCAGTGTGTAACATCAGGCTGTGTGTGTGTGTGTGTGTGTGTGTGTGTGTGTGTGTGTGTGTGTGTGTGTGGGGTACCATCAGTCCAGTGTGTAACATCAGGCTGTGTGTGTGTGTGTGTGTGTGTGTGGTACCATCAGTCCAGTGTGTAACATCAGGCTGTGTGTGTGTGTGGTACCATCAGTCCAGTGTGTAACATCAGGTAGTGAGCGGTCTGAGTGACATCAGCAGCATGGACCAGGTTGTGGTAGGGATTCCTGTGTTTGCTGTAACCTGACTCCAGAGCCTCCACAAACTGGACCAGCGCCTGGACTGGGACCTGAACACAGTACAGGTACTACAGTACACCAGGACCCTCAGTACATCAGGAGGAGAGAAGAGGAGAGAAGAGGAAGAGAGAAGAGCAGAAGAGAAGAGGAGGAGAGCAGAGAGGAGAGGAAGAGAGGAGTAGAGAGGAAGAGAGGAGAGGAGAGAGGAGTAGAGAAGTTTCAAGTTTATTGTCATATCCTTGATAACAATGCAACATCATTACCAGTAATGAAATTGTTGGTCTCAGAGCCAACTCAACTTTACATAGTAAGATAAGACAAATAAGTAAAATAAAATAAACCAGTATACAAAGGGTAGTATAAATAATCTAAAAGTATGTACCTAAAGAAAAAGAAAATATAAGAAAAAAGAATATAATTGTGATATTTGCAAGACAGACACTGCAATGTAATACTAAGAGGTAGACAAACAGGTATACAATGCAACACTGAGATAAATGAAAGTGACTAGTTGAAAACAGTGTTTTTTCTTGAAGTGGCCAAGGAGAGAAGAGAGGAGGAGACAAGAGCAGAAAGGAGAGGATGGCAGAGAGGGGAGGAGGAGAGAGGAGAGGAGGAGAGGGGAGAGGAGGAGACAAGAGCAGAAAGGAGAGAATGGCAGAGAGGGGAGGAGGAGAGAGGAGAGGGGAGAGGACAGTGAATCCAGGTTTAATAGGAAACATGACAAAAGAAACAGATTTTGATTAACATAGTTGACAGACCTTAAGCACCACCCACCCAGAACCTATAGATGAGGTTTATCTCCAAACTGTTAATGAAATTAAGCTCCGCCCACCACAAACCTGTTAATCAGGTAAAACCTTGCGTACCCTGAACCTGTTGATGAGATCATAGCGGGTCAGCAGGTCATAAACCAGGAACTTGAGGGAGTGGTCTCCAGTGGCCTCATGGAAGGAAAACACATCAAATGACCACTGATCAACTTCCTGGAAAACAAATCAGAAACAGACTAGACATCAACGTGACCACCATCATCATCATCATCATCATCAGCCAATGTGGCAAGCTGGGTGGTGATTGAGTATTGGTTAGGAGGTGGAGAGAGCCAGGAGCAGTCCAGCTGGTCAACAAGGTTCACTTGCGCCTGATTAACCTCCCTCTATATGTGTTTCAGTAGATGCTGATGGATCATTAATTTCTCCTTTTATATCTGTGTTTCAGTAGACACTGGCAGATTGGGACCGAAGCACAGTGACACAGAAGCCTGAAAAGGCTCTTTGTTAACCTTTTTGAATTACCTGCATTCCTGTATAAATGTCTCCTACAATATGGTCTTCATCTAAGTCGGAAAAACAGATAAACACAATGTGATTTAACAAATAATACACAAATATGTGTACTTTTACGTGTCGTAGATAACTTTGAGGATAATTTTGAGGTGACCAAAAGACATAAAAGTCCCCTGAGTTTTAGGAAATCACAGCTATGGTTTGTTTGTCCAGACCTAGAGTGGAGTTGAAACCAACTCCAGGACTGACTATAATTTGAAGACACATTAGTAGAGAGCAGGTCAAGATGACTGTGGATTTTAGCTCCAACAGTAGCCTGATAATAACTTCAGACTACAGTTTATCATCAGCATAACAATGGAAAGTAATATTATGTTTGGAAATTATATGGCACAAGGGTAGCATGGAGAAAAAGATTGGACCAGAATAGACCCCTGGGGATCACCACAAGTAACTGTTGCCAACAATGTCCTGGACTCTCCTATAGCAACAGAGTTCTATCCTGCAGATAGGATGAAAACCAGTCTAGAGTGGTACCAGTATCTACAGATACGAGGAAAACCAGTCTAGAGCGGTACCAGTACCTACAGATAGGATGAAAACCAGTCTAGAACGGTACCAGTATCTACAGATAGGAGGAAAACCAGTCTAGAGCGGTACCAGTATCTACAGATAGGATGAAAACCAGTCTAAAGCGGTACCAGTACCTACAGATAGGAGGAAAACCAGTCTAGAGCGGTACCAGTATCTACAGATAGGATGAAAACCAGTCTAAAGCGGTACCACAGATGCTTATTCAGCATTTGAGATGCTCAAGTAGGAAAGAATAAAGCTGTGATTGGTTGTACTGGGCAGCTCCCAGGTGTAAACGTTTGGAACAGTGTGAATGTTAAGCAGGGAGATGCTGGAAAAGAACAAGCATGCTCAGTTGACTGTCCTGGATAAATAGTTTAGGCAATTTAGAGATTGCTCTGTAATTGTTTAAGCAATGAGGGTCAAGAGAAGGTCATGAATTGATCATGATTCAGACAGTGGTTCTGAATCCTGATCCATGAGTACCATAGCCCTGCTGGTTTTCACTCTTTGCATCTAATCAGGGACTAATTTACACCGGGGATATCAGGTGAATTCAATAAACTACCTGGTAGGACAGAACACCAGCAAGGCTGTGGTACTCGAGGACCAGGATTCAGAACCGCTGGGTTAAGATATACAGGTAGATTATTTCCACGACTCCCTTAACAAATGTAATGGACAAAATATCAAGTAGAGGACTTATCTATGGTCTAATATGGTATAGTATAGAGGATGCAGTCGCTCATCAGGTCTGTCTGATGAGCATGGCTCCCAACATCAATATGGCGAACAGATTCAGATTAAATACAAAAATTATGATTCAAAAAGTAGCTAGCTGAACAGGATCAGGA
Source organism: Hoplostethus atlanticus (assembly GCA_034670405.1). Taxonomy (NCBI): domain Eukaryota; kingdom Metazoa; phylum Chordata; class Actinopteri; order Trachichthyiformes; family Trachichthyidae; genus Hoplostethus; species Hoplostethus atlanticus. Next base: position 154,281 of record JAXDDX010000332.1, on the reverse strand, counting down.
ATCAGCTGTGGCCAACAGCTGGCACTTGTGAAAAACACTGTTAACCTGCTCTGGGCTGTCCGGATCTCTGATCCTTGAGCTCTCTGATCTCTCTGTCTCAGAGGGAGATAACAAGACCACAGAAATGTAAATTAATACTACAAACTGATGGTGACGCTACTTCCTACTGAAAGAGCTGTAGTGAATATGTGCAGCAAGATGCAACACGTAAATTCAGATCAGAGATAAGACATCGTCTTACCTTCAGAGCTGTCAGTGCTGCGGTGGGGTAGGTCAGACCCGCCATGTTGGATGTCCGTCTGTACATCCTGATCTCACACACACACACACACACACACACACACAGATTAATGTAAAGAACCGCAGGTTGTACAGATACAGACACCTGCATGAATTTAAACAGAGACAGACAGATACTTACTAACCGCCCTTTCTCCACATTTTGTGATCAGGATGGAGTCTTACTATCTATGGTAGCCATGTTCTACACACTGCTTCACAGACACACACACACACACACACACAAACACCATGCTGTCTCCATGAAGACGTGTAAATGACAGGCAGATATTTGCTGATTTCATGTGTCATTAAGCTGCAGCAGCTGAACTGATATCATTATATTCACCAGGCTCATTTAGGCACTAATCAGTCCCTCCAGGATGTTGCGATCTCGATCGCAAGAATTTATGCAAGTTCAACTAATTGCCGCAATACTTGCAAGAGCTTGCAGTTTTGCCAAAACCTCGCAATTTCCCACATAAAACGGTCAAATTGGCACAATGCTTCCTGGAGGGACTGATTAACACTCCGACAAGTTCGGGAGGTTGTTTTTTTAATTTAAATATGCAATTTGCACCATTTGCTTTCTTGTCATCCTGAGCCTTTGATATGGTTACACACGAGGACAATGCCGGAGTAGCCAATCGGGACAAACGGGACGAATCCCGGTGGGTCTTTGGGTGTAGCCTAATCATTTTATAAACTGTTCAAGGTGATTTGCTGCTAACAGGCCGGTGACTAGTTAGATGTCGTTCTCCGCTCCGGACCTCTCTCTCCTTTTCTCTGTGTCAAACTGGCAGCGCTGACAGACCTGACAGATTAGAGCGAGACGGGAACGTGACGGGTCAACTAATGATGTGATGGCAAACTGTAGATATGCTGCATTGCAGCCTAAAGGGAAAAAACAAACAAAAATAATGTAAAGAAAACTAGGATTAAAAAGGAATGAAAGACAAAGAAAGACACTAGACAGAGATTGTGTTTAGTAAAACAAGCTTTCAGCCGGCGGCCCCGGGAGGTATTAATGTGTGACGATTACTCTACTACTTGAAAAAAACAACTTAAAAAACAGAGTGGGCAGTTTACAATGTTTTTTTTTGGGGGGGGGGGCTTTAACGTTTCGTCCATTCCTGCTATTTTACCACACGATAACATGAAAAATATCGCAAATTGCATCGCAATTTTTGATGAAATCCGCTGCAAATTCAATAATTTTGGGCCGCAATAATCAGAAAAAAACCCTGCGAAATCCTGGTGGGACTGACTAATGATATTAGACCGCATAATTTTCTATATGATCAACATATTTTAGATTTTAGCTCATTGTGGCATCCGCAGTTTGGCTTGTTTATGGTTTCAGGAAAGTTCTGGAGAGTTTTCAGCTTTTCCACTAGTAGTTCATTTCTCCGTATAAGTTGGTTTACAAAAATGCAGAGGGGAATTCTCTAATGTTTTCTGTATAAAGGGCAGGAAACAGATATATTCTCTCTCTCTCTGTCTCTCTTTCTTTACCTTTCTACAAATATCCCAGCTTGCACTGCATGGACGATGCTCCTGAATCTCGGTTTCTCCTCAGGTCGTCGCTTGGCCACACCCATCTTCCTGCTGAAGGTACACGCCAGCCAATCACGTACTTCGCTGGGCACTGACTCCGCCTGCAAATCGCTAAGCTCATCCTCAGTGTCCAATAGACGCCTAGAAGATGAGAACAAAGAGCTGTCACTCACAGCATGGACAACCAAGTATCCATCTTTTTATTTATTCATCCATCCAGCTATTTATCCATCTAAAGATCCTACCTGGTCTCATCTATGTAAACGGCCTCCAGGACAGAAGCAGCAAGCTCCATGTTCTTGCGAAGTTCCTCCAGGTCCACCAGACCCTGGTCCATCTGAGCCAGCACACATCTCAACCTGGACCAAACAAGTACACACAATACACAGAGAGTACACAGTAGAGGATGTATTAGAAAGCAGAGTGGAAGACAGTAAAAGACTACAAAACAGAGTGCTCCAAGGTCATAGTACAAGACATCAAAGAGAAAGCACTCAGAAATCCTCCAGGCAGATTTCACACAACTGCTAACTGCATTGATGCAACAGGGAAGCGAGTATTGATATGCTGAATTATTATATATTATCATCATCTCAGGACATATTTCCACATTTGGCTGGGGCTTCAGCAATTGTATCTGGCTTCTCTCTCTTTACAACTGACTAAAAGCTAAAATGTACCAAGATCAAACTGGGGTTAATCTTTTCTGGAGATTACATGCTAAACTTGGACACCAGTCACAAATGAACAGTTGAAACAGTACATGCACTCGCAAGGTGACCACACCAATTGGTAAAAATTGGTTAGGTAAGATTTGTAACCCTAACCCTAAACTGGTCAGAATCCCTTTTAGTTGCCATAGTTACACCTGGAATCAAAGAGAAAGAGAGAGATGTCCCATAGCTACTTGCACAGGTCCCCTATCAGGGCATGATACAAGTATGTGCCATATTCAGTGAGGTTGTGGTTGGTAGGGGCTAATTTCATCACTGATGAGGTACCTTCAAACTGGACGTTCCCCAAGTGTACATTACCATGGTAACTTCGGAGCAAGTGGTGGCGAAAAGATTCCCATAATTCTTTGGTTACGGAAACCTATTGTGGAAGCAAATTGTATATAGCTGTGCATAGCTATGCTTTTCTGTATTTTTACACTCTGCAGCTCTCAGTACTTGCCACTCTGTGCAGAATAGTATGGCCTTGAAAATAAGGTTCCAATGTTAGCTTATATCTTTTTTTTGTTTTGGTTTAGGCTAGTCTCACACCTGTTCTCAGTAAAACCTTTTTTTTTCAGTGTATAAACTTTTGCACTTCCATCTTTAAGGTAGTGCAGCCTGACAGACCTGCTCCATCTAAGTACGCTATACTCCATATATATATATATTGCCATATATATATGCTGAATAAAACCTAACCTGAATGAAGTTAATTTTTCCTCAACACTAGATTTGAAAGATATGAAACCCTCAAACATTTTTCTATTCACCAAAATGCATGAAGGCAGAGTCAGATGACCTCACCCACAAATGTAAGTAGCCTCACTAAGTTTGTTTACAAGCATCAGGTGGAGAGGCTTGTGTGTCTCAGAGACCCTGAGGGACAAGGAGAGAGCCATGGGTACTCACAGATGTGGTGGAAATAACAATGGAGAACTCCTAATCAACCTCTGTCTGAATAACAATCTTGTCATTGGTGGGACCATCTTCCCACATAAGAACACACACAAGCTCACCTGGAAGTCTCCTGATGGTAGAACCACCAACCAAATTGACCACATTATCATCAATGGTAAGTGGCGCAGGTCACAAGATGTTAGAGCCTATCGTGGTGCAGATGTCTAGAGCGATCACTACCTACCTAAATGCTGCTACCATCAAGCTGAAACTCAAGAGAGTGATCCCACAAGGCCAACAGTGGAAACAATTGGACATTACAATGCTCAAGTGTACCAAGAAAAATAAAGAGTTTGTTGTGGAGCTACAAGCTCGATTCGGAGCATTGGGTACCACCACTGAAAAGGAAGAACAAAACATCAATGCCAAATGGGACACCATCAAGTCTGCCTATGTGGAAACTGCCACAGAGGTCCTAGGATTTAAACAGAAAGAGGCCAAAGAATGGATAAAATGAAAGCTAGACTACTAAATACCAAGTCAGCTAGGCTAAGACCAAGGAAAGAGCGCTAGGAGAGACAAGACAGCCATTGTCGAGAAATTGGCTGCAGCCCTGGGAGACCCGTGCACAGTTTACGGTCACCAAGCCTCTCTGTGGAAAAATAGTCTGTTACAGTCTGCCCCTGTAAAGGATAAGAATGGCAGCATCCTTAGTTCCGAACATGAGCAAGCAGACAGATGGGTCCAGCATTTCAAGGAAGTGCTAAACCTCCTCCAAATACAGCTGAAGAGTGCTGAAGAGTGGTAAGGCATTTGGAGCTGACGCAATCTATGCAGATATGCTGAAGGCAGACATCACCATAACAACTCAGGTTATAACTGACTTCTTCCAACATATCTGGGCAAGTGATACCATCCCTGCTAACTGGTCAAAAGGGCTCATTGTCTGCCTCAGCAGACTGTGCTGCATCTTCTGGCCTAACAAGATCACAAACCTCTACAGGAAGACAAAAAGCAAGGACATCACCACTGAAATAAAGCAAAGACAATTGTGATGGTTGGGCCATGTCCTCCGAATGTAGCCGGACCGCATCCCAAAAATTGCCTTGAGATGGCCTTCACCAGGCAAAAGAAAACCCGGAAGACCTAACCTGACACAGAACTGCAACGGACGAAATCGCCAAGATGAACCTCATCTGGGGCCACGCACAACACATTGCCAAGGATAGGAAATGATGGAGGGGGCTCATTGTAGCATTATGTCTCACAGGAGACAAAGAGGATTAAGTATGTTATGTAAGTCACTAACTTTCTCCTCGTTTACTACTGTACTAAACATCAACTGTTCTCGCTACTGTGCCGCCTCAATTTTGCCTAGCACATCATGGCATCACCTCCTCACTAAATGTAATGGCATCACCTTCTTTCATGAAGAATACTTGTCTCATTCAGAGGACAACCTGCTCTAAACAGATGCTGCCCTTTCTGCTGGTTTTGGTTTCTACAGAGGGAGATGGTTCTCGGCCGAATGGCCCCCTGAGTAACCCGGTCCCCACATAGTGTCAACTATCACCTTTGTAAGTTGCTTTGGATAAAAGCGTCTGCTAAATGAATGTGATGTAATGTAGCAGACTGATTGGTGATGTGGGGCAGCTGTTCTCCCTCCAGGTCCTGAGGAGCTGGTAATGGTAGTACTGGTGGCCAACCACTGCCCCCAGCTGGCATCGGTTGGCAATTGGGTGCTGGGGTGTCAGCCTGATTCACCACAACACAAATGGTCAAAAAAATCTATGCTCATTCACACCATTAACCTCGCTGTTGTCAATCACCAAAGGCTGCTCTGACTCTGGAGAGATCGGCCTCCCTTAAACCAGAACAGCTAACTCAAGGTTATGGTTCCAAGATTTGGAATTTGCTTCCTCCTAACTTTAATAAAGTTAATGCTTTTTAAAAATATTAGAATAAAATATAATATAAATAATAAAATTACAGTATATGTGTATGGTTTCTACCTGTTGTTTTTAATCCACTTTGTCTGTATTCTACAGACTGTTTTAACCAGAGGACTGTCTGAAGCCTACAGACTGTTTTAACAGGGACCTGTTTGGTTAGTGTGTCCACTGGGAACATCATTTAAGGCATAATTGAAGTTTTCCACTAGGAACCTGTTTCAATACTGTTTCCTTTGTGATGTTAGTGTCTGCTTTTTGCTCTTTCTTTTTTTTTTTTTTTACAGTGAAATGCTCCTTTAGACACCTAAAGCTGTTATCTCTGTTGCCATAGAAACAAACGGCCTCTAGGGAGACAAAACTCCATATCTGGTCACACACACACACACACACACACACACACACACACACACACACACACACACACACACACAAACATGCCAGTGCAGTGAGAGAGGCTGCATGTTGATCAAGCCAAATCAACACTGTCAGGGTTGGGGGTTCAATTCCCTGTGTAGCCTAACGGATAGATAAACCCGCAATCATACGTAACATGTTTTGGTGTCGTCAAGGTAATGTGATATGTCGCAAAGTGCTGTCCCGTTCCTATTTATACAATTTCGAGCCCTTGCAGCCTCTCGCACTCAAGCATTTACCAGGTGACGTCAATTAAGTCCGTGAGGGTTCGAGGGTTCAGGGTTAGGGTTAGGGGGGACATTGGGATTGGGCCAGTGTTTTGCTCAAGGTGTTAGGGTAAGGATGCCAAAAGCTGCCGATGAAAGACCAGTCTGACTATAACAACCAGACAATTCCTGTTGCCTAGCAACACCAAGCAATCTGTGGCACCAAGGGAACACACACACACACACACACACACACACACACACACACACAGATAAACACAATAAACGTCAGGCTGTGGAGGGTTAAAAAGACAAAAAGGCAACACTCGATAGTGCTCCCTCTGTCTTTCCCTAAGTCCATATCTCTCCTGTCCTCCTCTCTCCTCTTCTCCTCCTCCTCTCCATCTCTCTTCTCCTCTCCAGGCAGAGTATTAGTCAGGTCAGCTGGGTGTACATAGAGACAGTAGCCTAGCATGGTAGCTGTTATTGAGTGTCTTACGCTATCAGCGCCATCAACACCTCATACAGACTGCCATGAACCATGGGGGTTAGGCCACACCCCTCACTTCAAGCTGTCTGTGAGACAGGCAGAGAAGATGGTCTCCAATGTCACCATGTCTGAGTATGAGCTTCTATCCAGTCCCCCCCTTCCCCACCCCCTCAGACAGCCTTCTCACTGTGACAGAGTGTGTGTGTGTGTGTGTGTGTGTGTGTGTGTGTGTAAGAGACAGAGACTGAGTGTTGGTGAGAGAGAGAGAGAGAGTGAGTCCAGGTGTGTGTAGGAGGGTGTGAGTGCCACTTCATCATCATTCCTGTACTTCAGACTGAGAGTGTGTGTGTGTGTGTGTGTGTGTGTGTGTGTGTGTGTGTGTGTCTGGCTGGCTGGCTGGCTGGCTGGCTGTACTTTATATGAAGTGTTCTGCTACAACTGCAGAGGTCCATCTGGGACACACACACAAATAATGTGCACAAATTATACTCATGGCAATGAACCCATCTGGGCCACAATATGTTTGTTTATGTGTGTGTGTGTGTGTGTGTGTGTGCCTTACCTTTGTGAGGTACTTTTATACTTCTGCCTGTAAACCAACAGAAAGAGAATTATAACAATCTGACAAAACCAATCACAGCTCTAGAACCTGACTCTAACAGCCAATCACAACTCTGGTTCCTGACTCTAACAGCTGTGATTGGATGTTAGAGTCAGGAACCTGTAGGTTAAAAATAGTAATCAGGACTGTAATGATAAAGCAATAAAGGCAATAAAGATGGTCACACACACACACTCACACACACACACACACACGCACACACACTCCACACTCAGTTTCTATTTTGGCACAGATCAGCATGTTACTGAACTGGTTTCTATATTGTCTCTATTGTCTATACTGTTATAGATCAGCATCTCTCTCTCTCTCTCTCTCTCTCTCTCTCTCTGTTATGGATGTTATGGATGTTTGTAAAATGCATGATCTTGATGTTGGCTTTCTATCTCTGGACCAGGAGAAGGCTTTTGATCATGTAGACAATTGTTATTTGTTCTCTACCCACAGGGCTTTTGGATTTGGAGAGAATTTCATGTGTTGGGTGGGACTGTTACCAGGTTTGCCCACAGAGCTCAGCTTTAACAATGCTGATGATATACTGTAAATGTTTTTATAAGGAGAAGTGTGAGGCCTTGCAGATGGGCCTGGCAGGAGCAGCACCCAGCCTGCCTAGGGTTCTTAGGTGGAAGAGGCTGATGAGAAAGGTCAGAGGAGAATGGCCAGACTGGTTCAAGCTGACAGGAAGGCGACAGCATCAGAAGACCACACCGAGTTCCCCTCCTGTCAGCTAGGAAACTGAGGTTACAGTGGGCACAGGCACACCAAACCTGGACAGTTGAAGATTGGAAAAATGTCACCTGATCTGACGAATCTCAATTTCTGCTGCGACATCCAGATGGTAGGGTGAGAATTTGACATAAACAACATGAATCCATGGTTCCGTCCTGCCTTGTGTCAACGGTTCAGGCTGGTGGTGGTGTAATGGTGAGTTCACAGTGTACTCCAATGGCCTCCACAGTCACCAGATCTCAATCCAGTATAGCACCTTTGTGCTATATGTGATGGAGCGGGAGATTCGCAGCATGAATGTACAGCCGACAAATGTGCAGCAACTGCGTGATGCTATCATGTCAACATGGACCAGAATCTCCAAGGAATTTTTGAATCCATGCCACAAAGAATTCAGGCTGATCTGGGGGCAAAGGGGGTCGTACCCAGTACTAGAAAGGTGTACCTAATTAAGTGGCCACTGAGTGTATGTGTGCTAGAGCCCCCAAAGGGTCTGCTGGAGGAGCTGCAGAAAAAATGGGACTTCTTTTGGTCAGGCCAGCTTGGACCAGAGCTGCAGTGTTGTATCTCCCTTTGCAGGAGGGGGGTCAGGGGCCGGATGGACCTGCAGGATCAGCGCTCTATATGCCTACAAGCAGCCCAGAGACTGTTGTTCCATCCTGAGGGATGGAGGAAGACCATGGAGGTCAGGTGGACTTGGGGCCTGACTCTTTCCTGAGAGGATATTGGCGCTCCCTGTACAAACCTCCCACAGAGAAGCATGCTACAGATTGAGAGGCAGTACAACACCTGTCTTTGGAAGATGCTAGGCTGGGGAGCTTAATGAGGATAGTGCAGTGCTGGTGCAGACTGGTTACTACCCTTTCCAGAGAGATGTACATAGGAGGACCTGAGGACAAGGTGTCAGAGAAGAGGTGTACCTGCCTCATTTCATTTCTGTGGAAGAGTAGGAAGAATAAGAGGTTAGGGTGGCTCAGTTGAGGCAGGAAACATCATGCTGGGCCTGGTAGTGGCGAGGTTTCCGTTACAGTTCTCTTTTTACAAGCTGATGGAAAATGTCTGTGTGTATCAATGGGGTCCTGTGTAGTGATGATGAGGAAGGAAGCCTGGGCTTCATCCTTAATTGGTTGGGTTTATTTTGTAATGCAGATTTTATCTTTAGAAAGACTAAAGATAAAACCTTCCTTTTTAACATGAGTGGCTGATTTCTTTTATTTTTGACATGCCATGACTTTACTGTGTCTTTATTGTGGTTTGTATTTGTTGATGCAGCTGTGAAAATGAAGATGATTTTAGATTCAAAAGTCTCTCTCTTTCTATCTCTCTTCTTTCTTTTCACTTTTCTTCCACCACCCATCTCTTCAACTCCTTCTTTCATCTCTGTCTGTCTCTCTCTCCCTCTGCAGAGTTTGCTGCATCACAACGCTCTGCCGTCACCATGGCAACTTGGCAGGATGATAACTCCAGAACACACACACACACTCTTGTCTCCCTTCTTAATGGAACGGATCGACGGTGTATGCATATGTAAATCTATAGTTTATATCTATTATGATTTGCAGCTATAGATTAGATGAAACTTTATTGATCCCGTGGGGAAACTGGACTGTTGCAGCAGCAAGTAGTAATAGGATACATCAAAGAAGAATTGGATAGAAATAAGAATAAAGCAAAATGTGAGTTGTATAAACATGACAATGCGGACATATTAACTAGAAATGTATGAATGAATAAGCATCAACAGGATGTGCAAAATAGTAATAGTATCAGTGGCAGCAGAACTGAAAGATAATGTGAGCTTTGTGCATTATGGTGAAGAAAGGGAGAGAATTATGAAAATTAAAAAAAGGAAAATATCAATATATACAGTATATGCAATACAAAATGAGAGAAACAAGAAAGCATGAGAAAAGACACAACATACACAGTGACTAGACATGTACTATACACCTTCCAGATATAGTCAGTTCTAGTCTGTATCTGTAATGACTGACAGCTATATTCTATGTTTATGATAGACAGCTATAGTCTATATTTATAATGATTGACAGCTATATTTTATAAACACAGGAAGCTGTCAGACCGCCCCACAGGTTAGAGCTGAACAGAATATAACTGTCGTCTGGTAAGCAGTGGGCGGGCCAACCAAAGCTGATGAAATATGACTGGGATCAAACAGATAATCTGCTATAGGTTATTAGTCAGACAGATGCTATGTGCAGGGTTAGGGATAACCCTGACAGATGGTATGTTATACCTGCTGCTTACTTGCTGACCATAACCTCCTTTTAATAGTAGTCAGACAGATGCTATGACTGACTGACAGCATCACTGTCTGTTAAACAGCTAGCATACTAATGACTTATCTCAATATTCTTTTGATGTGACCATGTTTGTTATATTATTTTCATATTCTATTATAGTATTATTCTCTGCTGTTGCAATGGTGACCATTAAAATTGAATCTAATCTAATTAATGCTTTAGCCTTAGTAGTCAAATTTATTTATAAAGCACATTTAAAAACATCCAAGGTTACCAAAGTGCTGTACAAGTATTAAATTACAAAAACAAGAATAGAAACAGACACATACAATTGACTAGACCAGATGATGTATACAACTCCCTACATGCACAATACACACTGAAACACTCATGTATGCATTCACAGGCATGTCATGCAGACTCAAAGGCTAAAGAATAAAGACAGACTTTAAACGTGTCACTGGTGGGGGAGGGGCTGCAACCTCAAATGCCTGACCTCCCTTTAGCTTCAGCCTGGAACAGCGAAGAGGTCTATTAGAAGACCTAAGGTGCATAGTAGGTTGGATAGATTCAGCAACCACTCCATCTAAAGCTTTAAAAACAAGCAGAGTCTTAAAGTCAATTCTGAAGCCAACTGGGAGCCAGTGAAGGGAAGCAAGTACCGGGGTCTCTTTTCCTGAAGCCTCAGCGTTCTGTATTAGCTGTAGGCAGGATGGGGTGAAGTGAGTCACAGTACAGTAGTCCAGGTGGGAGGAGATGAAGGTGTGGATAACTTTCTATCTACTAGTGGTTTGCTAGCTTCTAATCGGGTCAGGTCCTACAGTCAGCTGATTGATCACTGATCATCATGGTTTATCATTATTTACCTGCACAAAGACACTAAATTACAGAGTGATGTTGTCTTTGCTTCAATCTGTCAATCAGTACATACAGAAACTGCCTCCTGAAGGTGATGTGAGATTTAGTTTTTAAACAATCAGATCTTTGGTCATCTTAGCGTAGTGTGTTGATTTGTAGCAGTTTGACATCTGTGTGTCCAGGATTTATTTAGTTCACAATGGTGTAGGCCGACAGGCAGGCAGGCAGACAGACAGACAGGAAGGCAGACAGGCAGGCAGACAGACAGACAGGAAGGCAGACAGGCAGGCCGACAGACAGACAGACAGACAGACAGACAGACAGACAGGCAGGCAGGCAGGCAGGCAGGCAGGCAGGCAGGCAGGCCGACAGACAGACAGACAGGAAGGCAGGCAGACAGACAGACAGACAGACAGACAGACAGGCAGGCAGACAGGCAGGCAGGCAGGCAGACAGACAGAAAGACAGCTAACTCCCCACTGTTCACACCTCACTGTTTTCAACAAATGCACCAGATAAACACACCCAGAGACTCTCTCTCTCTAATGTCCACTGATGTGGGATGCCCATTGCTGCTGTCAATCATATTCCTCCTGTCCACACCCTGAAACAACGGTACCACGGCAACCATCCATGACAACCATAATGACATCACTTGCCAATATTGTCAATAAATCATGAATATTCTGGCAGTCCTCTCCCATAATTGATCAATGTAATCATCAATATCAATCAGTTATCAATACTATCACTGACATTGAACTGACATTCTGCTATAATATAATCTAAATCTATTTAGCAGCCTTAGATGTGAAATATGTTACCCTCAAAGTAAATGATCAATTATCAATATGCTATCAATAATCTCATCATTATTATCAATCAATGGTCAATATCATCTCTCTCTGTGGACTCACATGCCTCTGAGTCGGATCCAGACTTGGTCGTTGTGGTTCTGCTCTGCTGAGTTCTGGTCGAGCCTGTCCTCTAAATACAGTATCTCTTCAGCCAGCACCTCCTCAAGCCGTGTCTCCTCAGCCAGCGCCTCCTCAAGCTGCGTCTCCTCAAGCTGCGTCTCTTCAGCCTGTGTCTCCTCAGCCAGCACCTCCTCAAGCTGTGTCTCTTCAGCCTGCGTCTCCTCAAGCTGTGTCTCCTCAGTCTGCGTCTCTTCAGCCTGCGTCTCCTCAAAGCTGCGTCTCCTCAAGCTGCGTCTCTTCAGCCTGCGTCTCCTCAAGCTGCGTCTCCTCAAGCTGCGTCTCCTCAAGCTGCGTCTCTTCAGCCTGCGTCTTCTCAAGCTGCGTCTCCTCAAGCTGCGTCTCCTCATCCATACCGGGGGTTGGGAGGAGGAGATGTGAAGGCTGTAGCTTGTCTAATTGAAATGGCGCCTCCCAGACAGAAACTGTCAACCCTCCTAGTTCTGATGGAACTTCGATCAGGATCCAACTTCCTGTGATCTGTCAGCCTGACTAATCCAAACTGATGTCAGAGTCAGTCCAGCCCTAGTTGCCTCCTCTGGCTGCTCTAAGATCTGATCTGAGATCTGGTCCTTTTTGGTCTGGTAGGAGAGCGGAGGGGTTAAAGGTCATTGGACAAACTGCGAGTCTTTAACATTGAAGATAGTGACTCCAAAGATCTGGTGGGTGAGTGCCATCTTACATGCTGACTAGTCAGTTCTCGGGTCCAGCGGCGTGGCTGTAAGATGATCCAGCAGAATGTCCCAAAGTATCTCTGGAGCAACACAACAAGAAAGACGAGCGGCAGTACAAACAGGATGGATGGATAGACAGAGATCAGGTAATGGATGGATAGAGAGAGATCAGGTAATGGAGGGATAGAAGAGATCAGGTAATGGAGGGAGAGAGAGAGATCAGGTAATAGAGGGAGAGAGAGAGATCAGGTAATAGAGGGATAGAAGAGATCAGGTAATAGAGGGATAGAGAGAGATCAGGTAATGGAGGGATAGAGAGAGATCAGGTAATAGAGGGATAGAAGAGATCAGGTAATAGAGGGATAGAAGAGATCAGGTAATGGAGGGATAGAAGAGATCAGGTAATGGAGGGATAGAAGACAGCAGGTAATGGGTGGATGAATGAAGGAATGATAGAAACCGAACAGAGAGGGAGGAGAAAGAGAGAACAAAGGAGAATCAGACAGAACATCCCAGAGCGTTACCGTGGTAACTCAACAACGGTTGCTAAGAGTGATGGAATTCTGCAGCAACCCTCCTCCCAGGATTCAAACAAAGAAAACTTTACGCTTCATTCAGATGCAAACAGGAAACAGGCATCTTCGTCTATATCTGTCCTCTTCTCCCTCCCTCGCTCCCTCTGGGTGTGTATGTGATTGAGCGAGAGAGAGAGAGATAGATAAAGAGACAGAGATGGGGGAGAGAGAGAGAGAGAGAGAGAGAGAGAGAGAGAGAGATTGTGTGTGTGTGTGTGTGGATGTAATACTCAAGAAACCATGAACCATGAAAATCACAAAAATTACACAGTCCAATCCAGTCTAATAGCGCAGTCCATTCCAGTCCAGTACAATGTAATAGTCCAGTCCAGTTTTACAGCACAGTCCAATCCAGTCTGATGGTGCAGTCAATTCCAATCCAGTACAATCTAATAGTCCAATCCAGTCTGATAGTGCAGTCAATTCCAATCCAGTAGAACATAATAGTCCAGTCCAGATTTACAGCACAGTCCAATCCAGTCTAATAGTGCAGTCCATTCCAGTCCAGTACAATGTAATAGTCCAGTCCAGACTTACAGCACAGTCCAATCCAGTCTAATAGTCCAAGTGTAGTCAGGTCCAGTCCAGCCCAGGAGAACCTGGTTGGTTGGCTCGCTCTTCTCAGACAACGTGTCAGTGGGAACAGATACCTGTTTCCTGTTTCCGCTTCTGTGCCGCCGCCCAGCGTATTCACAAAAATGATCAGTCTAGCTCCTCCAGACTATGCTCCATCCTAACTTTTGATCGCCGAATTCCACCAGACCCCTACACCTTCTTTTTGTTGTTCCCTTTGCCTTTATCTGACTCCAGCGATACCAGCAAGGGTAAGCATGGCTTCTTGTTCTACTTGTGCACTTATCCTAAGTTGTCTCTTTTAGAGACGTGTGCTCCTGGTGGCTAATTGTTTTGCTGTACTTGCTAGTCCCCGTGGCTGACCCGTCTCCCCAGACCCGCCGTCAATCTCACACCTTAGTTATTAGCAACTCCATCACCCGTAATATTAGGCCTGAGTCGCCGGCCGAGGTTTTCTGTCTACCCGGGGCCAGAGCTACCAAAGTAGAAGCTAACGTACAGGTGCTGGCAAACCATAGGATTAGACTGAAGGGTAAGGAAGAGGCACACAGTCCACGCACTCACGCACTCACCAATGACATTAGAATGAGACAATCAGAGGTCACCAAGTACCAGATGTCTAAGTGAGACTAGTAGTCTAGTCCTGTTCAATCCAATTGTCCAGTACAGTTAAATTCAGTCTAATAGTTCAGTCTAGTCCAATCGAATAGTCTAGTCCAGTTCAGTTTAATAGTCCAGTCTAGTCCAATCTAATTGTCCAGTCTAGTCCAATCAAATCTAATAGTCCAGTCTAGTTTGGTCCAATGTAATAGTCAAGTCCGGTACATTCCAGTCTAATAGTTCAGTCTAGTCCAATCTATTTGTCCAGTCTAGTCCTGTGCAATCTAATAGTTCAGTCAAGTCCAATCAAATCTAATAGTCCAGTCTAGTTTGGTCCAATATAATAGTCAAGTCCGGTACATTCCAGTCTAATAGTTCAGTCTAGTCCAATCTAATAGTCAAGTCTAGTCCAATCAAATCTAATAGTCCAGTCTAGTCTAGTCCAATCTAATAGTCAAGTCTAGTGCAATCAAATCTAATAGTCCAGTCTAGTCCCGCCCAATTCAATAGTCCAGTCCAGTACATTCCAGTCTAATCGTTCAGTCCAGTTTAGCTTGCTGTAGAGTGCACATCTCTTCAGGGAAACTCTGAAAGTCTGAGTTTGTTTCATGACATCAATCTCTGTGTGCAAATGTTCAAATGTGTGGAGGCTAAAGAGAAGATAAGTCTTTATTGTTCGTTCACACAGAAATGTGTCTTGCATCACATGCTCCTCTAAATCAATTCCAAAAAGACACATACATCATAAAAGAAAACGTAATCACAAAAGTAAGAAAAGATCTATGTCTATATCTAGTCCATTCAGTCCATTCCATGTTCAGATACGTAGTCCTTGTTCTGCAATGTGTGTGTTGTGTGTGTACTCAGCTCTGGAGTCAACAATCTAACCACCTTATTCTCAGTTTTTTTGCCTCTAAGCTTGGTGGTGTAGGTTGGAATAGATGTATCCAACTATCAACCACAATGTTTTCCTCTGCCTCTCCTAATTCCACCCCGCCTTCCTTATCTTCTTCTTAGCCCTGTTCGTTTCAACATTGATCATCTCAGCCTAACGCTGCAGATCTGTGGTGAGGATGGACAGCAACATCTCCTCCACACAGACTCTCAGCACAGTCTGTAGACTATAGACAGCACCCTGGTTAAAACAGTCCGTAGGTTTTACGGAGGGTAACAAAGTCCTAGTTGGACTGTATTCAATCTGCATTATGGAAACCAACTGGATGATGAAGGTTTTAATTAATCAACTGTCCTTGTACCTCCACCAGAACAACCTCTTGGATCCCCACCAGTCTGGGTTCAAAGTGGGTCACTCAACCGAGACTGCCCTCCTTGCAGTGACAGAGTCGCTCCATGCTGCTAGAGCGAACTCTCTCTCCTCTGTCCTGATACTCCTGGACCTGTCTGCAACGTTTGACACGGTGAACCACCAGATCCTCCTCTCCACCCTTGAGGCGATGGGTGTCTCAGGCTCTGCACTCTCCATGTTTGCATCCTACCTGACGGGTTGCTCCTACCAGGTGATGCTGAGAGGGTCTGTATCAGAACCACGCAGGCTGACTACTGGGGTTCCGCAAGGCTCGGTTCTGGGTCCTCATTTTTTCCCTCTACACAACATCTCTTTGTTCTGTTATCCACTCCCACAACTTTTCCTACCACTGCTATGCAGATGACACCCAGCTGATCCTGTCATTTCCCCCCTCTGACACACGCACAAGTGGAGGCACGCATTGCTACATGTCTGGCTGACATCTCAGAGTGGATGTCGATGCACCACCTGAAGCTCAACCTGGACAAGACTGAGCTGGTGTTCCTCCCGGGGAAGGGCTGTCCGCACCGAGACCTGGCCATCACCATCACCGTGGTGACGTCAACTCGGACTGCGAGGAATCTGGGTGTGACCCTGGACGACCAACTGTCGTTCTCGGCAAACATTGCATCAGTGACACACTCCTAGCAGCTCGCATGCAGTTCAAGACCCTGGTGCTAGCCTATAGGGCAGTGAAAGGAACAGCTCCTTCTTACCTCCAGGCTATGGTCAAGCCTTACACCCCCGCCCGACCACTTCGCTCTGCTGCCTCGAGGTGACAGGTTGCCCCGTCGCTCAGAGGCCCCTGCGGCCGATCTACCCAGTCACGGCTTTTCTCTGTCCTGGCCCCACAGTGGTGGAATGAACTCCCCACTGATGTTAGGACAGCTGAGTCGCTGCCCATCTTCCACCACAGGCTGAAAACCCACCTCTTCAAGAAACACTACCCTGACCCTTCCTCTTCAAGAAACACTACCCTGACCCTTCCTCTTAGCCTTGCCTATTTGTCGTCAATTATTTGTATGAGCTCTTGTTTATTGGCTCTTGTTTATTTGATTTTCTTATTTGTCTCATTTGTTTAAGAAAAAGTAGGTAGCTAACTTATTGCACTTTTACCTTAGCACTAGTTATGCTCTTAGTTGCTTGTTTAGGAAGGAAATGCACTTACGATTTCTGGTGACTAGTAGTTTTCTTGCCTACCTATGTTAAATGCAGTTATTGTAAGTCGCTTTGGATGAAAGCATCTGCTAAATGACTGTAATGTAATGTAATGTAATTGTCTGTCTGACCATTGGTCACTGTTTTTATAATTTGGAAGTCCCGCCGGCATACACGAGTGTGGGATTGTTTACAACCGGCAACAACCGATCGTTTCTACCCCTCAGAGATAAGCCTGATATCCCGGAGGAGCTGAGGAAACGATGACGCCAATGATGCAGAGCCGGGGTGAAACAGAGAACAAAGCCTTTCCTCCCCTCCATCATCATGGGGAATGTGAGATCTCTGGTCAACAAGATGGTGGAGCTCAAGGCATTAGCTAAGGGCCAGAGGGAATATCGGGAGTGCAGTGTTATGTGTTTCACCGAGACATGGCTGCAGGATCATATCCCCGACTTGAACACTAGCATCGGCTTCCAGACTGTATGGGCGGACAGACACACCAGAGCGAGCAGTAAGCGGAAAGGAGGGGGGCTTGCTGTTCTCCTTAACAACAGATGGTGTCATCCTGGACATATTACTGTTAAGGAATGTTTCTGTAGCCCGGACATTGAACCGTTAGCCGTTAGCCTGCGCCCCTACTATCACAGCCACCAATTTTGTAGCCATTTCCATTTTTGTTTACACTGCGTGTGACGTCATCCACCTCCCCACCGCCCACCTCCCCTTCCGCTCTACAGCTCAACTAAGGACTGTTTTGCTCCTTATCACTTATCACCCTGGACTTTATCCATTCCCTTTACACTGATTCATTGCCATGCACTTTATTCATTCTCATTCCCTTTCACATTCATTCATTACCATTAATTAATTAACTCTGTATATATCTATCTAAAACAGTCTGTAGATGGATAACTATTGGACTGTTCCATTAGAACAGTTATACATCATCTGTGTTCCAGATCCACAGTTGCTTCCTGTCTGTCCAAATATGGTCTTTTGGATTAATGACATGGATGAGAATAGAACAAATTACCAGACCACAGCAAAAGGGAAAAGGGAAAGAAAGAAAGAAAGAAAGAGTATAAAATCAGTAGTTACCATGGTGATGTGTATTTGATGAATGGTTACCATGGTGATTAGTAGAAGGCAGAAACAAGTAGAATGTGGTTTACTAAACAGACATCAGAGACTTGCTTATTATGGATTGGCTTGTGTGTGTGTGTAGGTGTGTTTTAGTGTATATGTTTTGCTGTGTGTGTGTGGGGGGGCTGTATGTGTGTTTTAGTGTGTGTGTGGGGCGGGGGGTGTATGTGTTTTAGTGTGTGTGTGTGGGGGGGGCTGTATGTGTGTTTTAGTGTATGTGTGTTGGTGTGTGTATGACAATGTCTGAGAAAAAACTCAAGGAAGGCTCACCACCAGGGGCAGTGCCCTCCCTCACACCAGAGACAGCTGGGCAGAATGTGGGAGAGGCGACACATCCCCTCCCTGCTCTGGCAGAGCTAGAGGTAAGACAGCTGGGCAGAGCGTAGGAGGGATGACACATCCCCTCCCTGCTCCTGACTTCTTCAAAGAACAACCTTCAAAGATTGGGTGCTTCTTCTCTTCATATTATTATTTAAACCGTGTCATTGTACTGTGATCTACAATGTGTTTGCTTCCTATTCCTGTCCACTCCTCTTTCCGGTGGTCGCACAGACGCTGGGTCACACCCAGGCACCGCAACCCCACTAATCTCATCTATCCTACTCTCTCAACTCACGTTGAGCAAGTGGTGGCAGGGGGGCTTTGGAACTGCCAGTCGGCTGTGCAGAAAGCTGAGTTCATCTGAGGCTACACTGCCACACCCGCGGCTCTGTCAGATGTGTACTCTTTCTCTCACACTCCCAGAGCTGCAAGGCAAGGCGGTGGTACTGGCCTGCTAATTTCCAGCAAATGGAAATACTCTCTTTTTTCTATTTCGACCTTCGACCTATCCCTCTCCCCATCTCCTCCTACCCACAAGGCTGGCAACCAACTGGACCTAATCGTCACCAGACACTGTTCTACTGTTAACCTCTCCGTCACTCCTCTTCATCTCTCTGACCACTGCTTCATGTCCTACTCTCTCTCTCTCTCCTCTCCCCCCTTACATCCTCCCCCTACCCACAGTTTCTTCACAATCTCTGCTCTCTCTCCCCCACTGATCTTTCCTCTTCTGTTCTCTCTGCTGTCCCTGCCCCTGAATCTTTTTCTCTTCTATCCCCTGATACTGCCACTGATCTTCTTCTCTCTACTCTGTCCTCTTCTCTGGACCATCTCTGTCCCCTCACCTCCAGGCCTGCACGCCCAACTCCACCTGCCCCTTGGTTGTCGGACTCAGTGCGTACTGAGAGACGGAGCCTGAGAGTGGCTGAGCGCAAATGGAGAAATGGCAAACTCCTGGAGGTCCTTCTTAACTTCCAATCTCTCCTTTACACTTGTTCCTCCTCTCTATCTGCTGCTAAAGCTGCTTTCTTCTGCACTAAAATTCAAACTTCTGCTTCCAACCCTAAAAAACTCCCACCTCCTCCCTCCTCCCTGACAATTTCGCCAACTTCTTTGGCAAGAAGGTTAACGATATCCGATCCTCCTTCCCTCATCCCCCGGCTGGTGCTCTGCACACCAACCACACCTGTCTGCCTTCCACCCCTCCCTCTCTACCACCCTCTCCACCTTTTCCCTCCCCACCTCCCTCCCTACCCCATTTTTCGCCCCTCTCCCCAAACGAGGTCCTTCACCTTGTTACATCTAGCTGCCCTACCACATGCTCCCTTGACCTGGTCCCCTCCCCTCTCCTTCAGTCTACTGCACCTGAAATCCTTCCCTTCCTGACCCACCTCATCAACACATCTCTGGTGTCTGGATGCTTTCCCTCTGCTTTCAAGACTCACCAGAGTCACCCCCCTTCTGAAGAAACCAACCTCTTGGACCCCCACCAGTCTGGGTTCAAGGTGGGTCACTCGACCGAGACTGCCCTCCTTGCAGTGACAGAGTCGCTCCATGCTGCTAGAGCGAACTCTCTCTCCTCTGTCCTGATACTCCTGGACCTGTCTGCAGCGTTTGACACGGTGAACCACCAGATCCTCCTCTCCACCCTTGAGGGGATGGGTGTCTCAGGCTCTGCACTCTCCCTGTTTGCATCCTACCTGACAGATCGCTCCTACCAGGTCACGCTGAGAGGGTCTGTGTCAGAACCACGCGGGCTGACTACTGGGGTTCCGCAAGGTTCGGTTCTGGGTCCTCTTCTTTTTTCCCTCTATACAACATCTCTTGATTTTGTTATCCACTCCCATGACTTTTCCTACCACTGCTATGCAGATGACACCCAGCTGACCCTGTCATTTCCCCCCTCTGACACACAAGTGGAGGCACGCATTGCTGCATGCCTGGCACACATCTCAGAGTGGATGTCGATGCACCACCTGAAGCTCAACCTGGACTAGACTGAGATGGTGTTCCTCCCAGGGAAGTGCTGTCTGCACCAAGACCTGGCCATCACCATTGATAATGTTGTGGTGACGTCAACTCGGACTGCGAGGAATCTGGGTGTGACCCTGGACAACCAACTGTCATTCTAGACAAACATTGCATCAGTGACACGCTCCTGCAGATTCCTCCTCTACAACATCAGGAGGATTCTCCCCTTCCTCACTGACAAGGCAGCGCAGGTGCTCATCCAGGCTCTTGTGATCTAATTAGAAAAGTAGGTAGCTAACTTATCACACTTTTACCTTAGCACTGGTTATGCTCTTATTTGCTTGTTTAGGAAGGAAATGCACTTACGATTTCTGGTGACTAGTAGTTCTCTTGCCTACTTATGTTGAATGCACTTATTGTAAGTCGCTTTGGATAAAAGCGTCTGCTAAATGACTGTAATGTAATGTAATGTAATGCTCTGGCAGAGCTAGAGGTAAGACAGCTGGGCAGAGCATGGGAGGGACGACACATCCCCTCCCTGCTCTGGCAGAGCTAGAGGTTTGTAGTTTAAGACAATATTTTTTTTTTATCTGAAATCCTCTCTGGATCGATTCATGTTTTATGCAATTGTCTATTTGTTACAAACCCCGCCCCTTTTATGTGAACAGTGTTATGGAAAATCATGATGTAAGTGTGCTTTTGATATGCTTAAACTATAAATTGCAATAATATGTATGTATGTGTAGTCTTAGCCAGTGGAAAACCACTGAGCTAGGAATGTGTGTCTGTGTGTTCATTTCCTGTGGCCTGGCTGAAAGTTTGACCTAGGATCAAAGAAGGTCAAGTCGTAAAGAGTTGGGCCAGAACTCTTATCAAAGGGGAGATAACCCCTTCACGGTCGAGTGATGGGGGATGGCCTTGCATATCTTTATTCATTAGCATTTTACTATGTGTGTCTGTAGAACTGGTCATTCATGTGTATAAATGTATCTGTGAAACTGAATTCCTCAGCTCATTCTGCATACACCTCAGTGTGTGTGGTTTCAGCTCTGCTTGCAAGCATTAAAGGCCTAAGAGACGAGGGTCTCTGACGAATATTGTGTTATAGCTTTATTGAGCTGATCTCACCAACTAGACAAAGTGCAATTGACTTAAAATTGCCACGACATTTTGGGGGCTCGTCCAGGATTCCTAACTTGAGTTTTTCCGTGAGTTGTTTCTGTGAGACGCTGCTGAGAGGTTAACCGTCCAGGGAAAGAGACCCTGAGCTAGAATCCTCCCCCAGGTGGAGATCGTAGCCGACGCAGAAGAAGAGATGAGAAGAGCAGCGTCTAAAGGGAGTGGATCACGGACTTCTCAATACGGAATCCCACGGAAAAAGAATCAGGTGAGACCACAATATTCGTAAAAAAAAAGAAAAAAAAAAGAGAAAAACAGAGGGAGAATCCCATCTGAAAAAACAGCTGAAAGAGAGAAAAAACAGAGGGGCGTCTGTAAAAAAAGGTTAGGGTTTGATGGCTGACGAGTCTACTTAACTTCTTGCGGTTGAACTGCAAGGGGACTTAAATCCATAAGCAAACGGGGTTTGTTCTGGGGTTTGTCTCTAAAAAGAAAGGAACGGGGTTCTTTTAAACAAACGGGGTTTGTGGAGAGTTTATAACCGGTAAATTAGCGCTAATAATAATAATAATAATAATAATAATAATAGTAATAATAATAATAATAAAGCGGTTATAATATACAAATTGTGAAGGTCTAGTAACTAGACCTCAAATATGGGAGGTGAGTGTAGTAAAGAGACCAAACAAGAGGCAAAACCTGTAGAGTGCTCAAGATGTGCGCAGATAATGAGTGGATACAGGGGGGAAGAGGACTGGACATGTGCACAATTGAAGTTATGGTGTGAACTGGGTTTCCCTGAAAATTGAAGTTTTAAGGAAACTTAAAAGAAAGGTTGGAAGAGTTTGAGGAAAGGGAGAAAAAGAAGAAAGTGGAAGAAAGTGTAGAAGTTGATTGAAAGCATATCTGGCATGGTTATGTGTGGCTCAAGAAAAACAAACATTTTATAGAAGTCAGGTAGGAAAAATAACTAATCAGTGTGCTCAAGTCTCATCCTGCAGAATAGATCCTGACCTGG
This sequence comes from Hoplostethus atlanticus, assembly GCA_034670405.1. Classification (NCBI taxonomy): domain Eukaryota; kingdom Metazoa; phylum Chordata; class Actinopteri; order Trachichthyiformes; family Trachichthyidae; genus Hoplostethus; species Hoplostethus atlanticus. Next base: position 131,865 of record JAXDDX010000332.1, on the reverse strand, counting down.
ACTGTCCGACCAGACCGATCCATCCCAATGCACCCCCAGCACCTCCACAGAGACCAGCACCACAACTACTGCTGCCTGGACTACCGCCCTATCAACCACAACGGACGGTTGCTGCCATCCCTGCCATCTACCCCTCCCTGACAGATCTCAAACCCCTACCATGGGGTCACCAGTCTCCTCCAGGACGAGATGCAGCCAGTGATGGCCAGCAGACAAGCAGAGACAGAGGCTATCAAAGGGGAGGACAAGGAGTAAGGAGGGGGAGAGGCAGAGCTCCAAGCAGATTGAGCAGACAGAAAAAGGACAATGTATGTTTTATCTGTGGCAAGGAAGACCACTGGGTACGTGAGTGCCCCCACATTGACAATGTATGTTATATCTGTGGTTCCGAAGAACATTGGGCGCGCAAGTGTCCCCACGAATATGAGGAAAATGACCAGCCAAGACAGCAGAAAAAGTTTTCTGTCTCCAAGCCGAGAGGTTTCTGAAAGGGGGGTGCAGCAGGAGAAGATTGACTGTCTGGGGAGACAGGAAGGGTCACGGCAACAGGTGAGCATGAGCCTAAAAAATTAACTGATAAACCTAACCAAGCTAAAGCTAAGCCTAATATGATCCAACACATACCATTAGGTGTAATGCCAATGACAAAATTGTTAATAAATGGGGAAATATTAGATTTCCTAGTTGATCCTGAAAAAAATGAAGAAAAAGTCATAAGCATTCATTTCTGCTTTCAGAAGTGTGTCCTGTAAATTTGATGGCTAGAGACTTGATGTGTGCTTTTGGTGTGAACCTAGAATGCAGCGATAAAATGGCATAAAATTGTTAGGAATAGTGAAAGGAATGTTAGTGTGCAAGGAGTAGTGATGAGTAAAGGTTCTCCATTGTACTATTATTCTTGGGACCTGGGGCTTGTTCCAAGAAGCGGGTTTAGTGAAAACTCTGAGTTTGTTAACCCTGAGATGAGGGAAACTCTGGGTTTTCCGTTCCAGAAAGAGAGGTAACTCAAACTCTGATTCAGTTACCATGGTAACTGACTCTGTGAACCTAACCTGCTCGCTGGCAGGTTTTCTTGAACAAACCCTGACTTTCTCCCTGTCTCCTCCCTCTGCTGAACCTGAAGCAGCTGTCGGACATGGCGTGTCCTTTCCTCGGTAACCCGATCGATATTCAAGCGGAAGTAATTCGCATAGCCTTACGTCGGGAGAGGATTTTGAGACCCCGATTAGATGTTCTATGTCCAGGATGGAAGAGCTGTCCGAGATATAATATGCCGTTTACAGTTCACGGATTAAGCTACCACCACCCCGAGCAGTCAAATAAAGACACCTTTCATTTGGTCTTCTTTATTTCCTACAAATACAAAAGCAACAGTTAGTATTTATATATTGTTCCAACAACACATTTCACCTGTGACCATGCACCCACCTCTAACTTATGTTCCAGTAATTACATTTCTAGATCTGCCTTTCTAATTTGCCACCCCAAGTACACCATTTGAAGTATGTTTGGTCCAGACAGCTCAGTTGGTAGAGCATGAGACTCTCAGTCTCAGGGTTGTGGGTTCGATCCCCACATAGTGTTAACTATCACCTTTGTAAGTCGCTTTGGATAAAAGCGTCTGCTAAATGAATGTAATGTTTTTATATTTCATTTTCAGCTGCTGCCAAGAGCGCTTTGCGCCCGTGGGATTGCACCTAAATGAAAATATTTTTTTCCCAATACCATTCCACCACTTTCTCACATGTAGGTAATATTATAAGAAAGTGTGGTTAAATGTTAAATGAGTACACTACTGCATTCAAACGTACGCATTGACTCGGGCAGCGATTCTCTCCCACGCCAATTCCCTCTCCTTTACGACCCTTCTGCTTGCTGGTTGCCATGGTGAATCGTAGTATCGGACCTCCATTGATGATGGCTTTTTATTGTCGTCGCGCACGCGCTTAACTCAAGGTGAACATACTCAAAGTTGATTGAACTAACTCAAATCAGCCGTTCTGGAACCGAAAACTCAGAATTGGCCATCTTGGAATGAATCAACTCAGAGTGCAGGGTTAGACTCAGAGTTTGCTGAACCTGCTTCTTGGAACGGACCCCTGGTCCCCACAGGTGGGGTCTGTGTCACAAGATTTGTTGAAACTAAGAGAGAAGAGAAAAAAAGAAAAATAAAGTGGATTTTATGCCATTTAAAGAATTGCACTGTATTGCTGAGGTTGTGTGAGAGATGAGGTGAGGATGTTGAGAAGAAAGGGTTTAAGTAAGTAAGTATCAGGGCTGCTGACTGGTTTGAGTGTATACTGAAGTAGTAACATCAGCCACAGCATCGACCCAAACCTGAAGCTATAGAGGGAAGCACACCAGTTTTTGAAGCACTGTTGAAAGAGGGAATAATTGTGCCATGCCCAGACTCACCTTGTTCCACTCCTATCTTTCCTGTTAAAAAAGCACCAGTAGGGTAAGCCAGAGAAGAGCTCTTCTCCAGGAAAAGAAGGGGTGGAGAAAGAATAACTGTAAATATGTTGATGATATTTGGATTGGTCCAAATGGGAACCCATGTCTCCCTAAATGTTTATTTCATTTCTATGCAGTGTTGACACATGGAAAGGATCATGTGTCAAAAGGGGGGATGGTGGAAGCTATGAACAGACAGTGGTATACACAAGGCTTCTTAAAATACTCACAAAAATGTTGTTTAAAATGCATAATTTGTACAAGAAACAATGTTGGCAGAGGGCAACAGACACAGCAGTCTAGCCACCCAACACCAGATCAACCATTTGATCATCTAATGATGGATTTCATTGAGTTAAGCCCATGTGAAGGGAAAAAGTACTGTCTGGTCATAGTTGACATCATTTCTAAATGGATTGAAGTTTTTCGTGTTAATACTCAGACAGGGTTATCTCCCTTTGAGATAATCACAAGAAGACCAATGGAGACTATGCTCAGTTTCATTTAATTTCATAGTAGTATGTTGGCCTACTGCACTAACTTCTCTAGAGGGTTAAGCCTCATACATTCACAGGTGAAGGCTGCTCTCCCTACACCAGCTGAAGGAACACTCCGTTCCATCAAACCAGGAGATTGTGTGGTGATCAAAGACTGCAGGAGAGTGTGGTGGATGGACAATGGAAAGATCACAACCATGGCATGATAAAAATCAAGGAAACAGCAGTGATACACCACCATCAGTCCTACAACAGGACTATAATAACAGTGGCTTTAACAATGACACACACCTCCACGAGAAAAGAGAACTACACCAGCTCGACACGTTATGGCTGACCGGAGCAGACTACAGCTTGTTTGAAAGTAACATGTGGTATCAATTCATGCACCTGTTACCTTGTTCCAATCTATCCTTGTGATACCTGCTGGTCCAGATTTTCTGGACTCTGATACCAATGGACACCGCCGTGCCAAGAGATGGGCCTCTTGGGGAGAACGATCCCTCAGTGGATCACATGCCTGATGAATTCAGACTTTTTGGTAAAGCGGAACTGGTGTGTTTGGATGGGTTGGACCAAAGCTTGCTAAAGTTTTAATGCCAATAATAGTGATGTGTATTGTATTGTGCTGTTGTGTAACTTGTGTGGGACCTTTCTGTATTATCATAATGAGATCTGTGATTGACAAAATGGTGAAAATTACTATGGGACAATACATACAAATTCCTACAGAAGGAAATGATTTGGATGATTTTTGACAAAGAAAGTATCAACTCCAATGAAATTGAGAATTTAGCAATGTTAGTTGCCTTATGAGACATTTATGCAGATTTGACTGTTCTAACTGATGACTCTAATGTTTAATATGATTGTTTAACATATCTGAGGAGTGTAGGACTTACATCATTATTCTTTATGTGATCATTTATATGATCAAAGGGGGGAATGTTATGGAAAATCATGTTGTAAGTGTGCTTTTGATATGCTTAAACTATAAATTGCAATAATATGTATGTATGTGTAGTCTTAGCCAGTGGAAAACCACTGAGCTAGGAATGTGTGTCTGTGTGTTCATTTCCTGTGGCCTGGCTGAAAGTTTGACCTAAGATCAAAGAAGGTCAAGTCGTAAAGAGTTGGGCCAGAACTCTTATCAAAGGGGAGATAACCCCTTCACGGTCGGGTGATGGGGGATGGCCTTGCATATCTTTATTCATTAGCATTTTACTATGCGTGTCTGTAGAACTGGTCATTCATGTGTATAAATGTATCTGTGAAACTGAATTCCTCAGCTCATTCTGCATACACCTCGGTGTGTGTGGTTTCAGCTCTGCTTGCAAGCATTAAAGGCCTAAGAGACGAGAGTCTCTGACGAATATTGTGTTATAGCTTTATTGAGCTGTGCAATTGACTTAAAATTGCCACGACAACAGGCTCAAAGCTGAATTGGAAAATCCTGGTCAACAGAGTGAATTGATAGTTAGTCAAGATTGCCAGTGTTTGGTCTTGTGAAGCCAGCTATAGCAAAGATACCTTGACTATGTCGCTTTGTGAGACAGACCCCTTGTCTAATCAATAACAACTAAAGTTATCTACCTGGTCTAATGTACTGCATTGGCCGCACCAGTCAGTGTGCTGTGTGTATTCTGGATGCAGCTAGCGAGCAGCTCTATGTAATGTGTGGTTGGTCAGTGTCAGTCTCCAACAGGTTATGGGAGCCATGGTCCATCAGAGAGGACTTCTTCTTCATTCTTTAAAGATGATTTTATAGCATTTCTGTTATCCTAGCACTAGTGACAGCGGGAACACTGCGTAACCTCCCCATATATTCCCACTCGTCTTTCTTCCTGGTAAATATGGAGCTCACTGCCTTCTTCTCTCTCTCTCTGTCTCTCTCTCTCTCTCTGTCTCTCTTGTATGAATCCATTCACGCTTTCCTTCCTTCCATCCAATTCAATTCAATTCAATGTGCTTTATTGGCATGAAAGTTGAGAACATTATTGCCAAAGCAACAAGATACAGATCAACAATTTATTTATTTAATTAAGTATTTTTACATACACACGTGTGTGTGTGAGTATGTATGTGTGTGTGTGAGTATGTGTGTGTGTGTGTGTGTGTGTGTGTGTGTGTGTTTCAGTTCCTGGTGGAGGATCTAGGTTGCTGTGTATTCAGCCCCCATACCCAGACCCTCAGAGTATCAGTAGTCTATGTGTTCACCAATAAACAATACAGATTATCAATACAGTTCATCAATAAACAATACAGTTCAAGTATCAGAACAAACAGGGTGTCAGTTTTAACAAGACAAGTTGATCATCATCAGTGTGTGTGTGTAGGGTTAGATTCAGCAGCAAGACATGCTGTGTTTCCTTCTGCTAGGATAATTCCTCATTTTGAGTCATCAAGCTCTCTCTCTTCTCTTTTCCCTCTTTCTCTTCTCTCTCTCTTCCATCTCTCTCTCTCTCTCTCTTTCCTTCTCTCTTTCTCTTCTCTTGCTCTTTCCACCCTCTCTCTCTCTCTCTCTCTCTCTCTCGGTTCTCTAGTGTTTGGATCCATTCATCATTGGTATTTTATAGTTCCTGAGTTGTTCCAGGAAGCCGGGGTTGGGGCAGGAGGCAGGCCGAGCCATCTTAACCAATGAGATTGCGGCGTCAAAGGACTGACCGTCACATGACATCAGGTAGCCAATAACCACAGCTGCTGCCCGCGACACACCCGTGTTGCAGTGGACCAATACCACACCTTTCTGAGGGAAAGAGGGAGGGGATTAGTGTTCATTTGATTTTTACAACTTTAACTAGGCAGAAACAGTTATTTGGTTTCAATGGCAACACAATTGAGAATAGTAGCTCAAATCCTGGTTCAGGTCTTATTCTGGATCAGCTGTTTATCACCATTATCCTGGAAACACAATCAAAACATCACCATGGAAACAGGTGTGATGGTGATGTGAATGTTTACATGAACCAGTTGGGAACTAGGATCACAGTGTTTACATGAACCAGTTAGGAACTAGGATCACAGTGTTTACATGAACCAGTTCAGACCCAGGATCACAGTGTTTACATGAACCAGTTCAGACCCAGGATCACAGTGTTTACATGAACCAGTTAGGAACTAGGATCACAGTGTTTACATGAAGCAGTTAGGAACTAGGATCACAGTGTTTACATGAACCAGTTAGGAACTAGGATCACAGTGTTTACATGAAGCAGTTAGGAACTAGGATCACAGTGTTTACATGAAGCAGTTAGGAACTAGGATCACAGTGTTTACATGAACCAGTTAGGAACTAGGATCACAGTGTTTACATGAAGCAGTTAGGAACTAGGATCACAGTGTTTACATGAACCAGTTAGGAACTAGGATCACAGTGTTTACATGAAGCAGTTAGGAACTAGGATCACAGTGTTTACATGAAGCAGTTAGGAACTAGGATCACAGTGTTTACATGAACCAGTTAGGAACTAGGATCACAGTGTTTACATGAAGCAGTTCAGACCCAGGATCACAGTGTTTACATGAACCAGCTCGGAACCAGGATCACATGTGTTTACATGAGCTTATCCCCTCAGTTATGACTATTCAAACTCTCAGCACTGAATTGGCTGCAACTAACAGGAGACTGGAGGAGGTGGACACTGAAAAGCTCAGGGTAAATGAGTTGGAGCAACAAGACCTGAATGGGGAACAGCTCTAAATGAAATAATATCAAGATCTATGGTTTCATTTAGTTGAGGGCACAGATCAGGGATCCCTGGTGACATTCTTTGAAATGTGGATTCTTCCCCTCCTTAATATTGACTTTATCCTGGTGGCTAAGTTGGCTTAAGTGTAGTCCATGTAAAAGTGATGTCCTAGGTTTGAATTTGGCACTTTCACTTTCACTTTGCGAACTTTGTGTCTGAAAAGCCCTATAGAAATAAAGTTATTATTATTATTATTATTATTATTATTATTATTATTATTAATAAACCTAGACTTCCAACGCATAACCAAAAATTATGGAGGCAGCCTGGGAAGCAAGATGGGAATTCCCTGACTTTTGGGTTCTATCATTTAATTTTACAGTGATTTCTCTGCCTCTGCATTATGAAATTACTTATTGTAAGTCAGTATTATAAGCGTTGGATAAAAGTGTCTGCCAAATGCCTGTAATGTAATGTAATGTAATGTAATAAAATCATAAGGGCTTTAACAGAGTCAAACAACTATTGCTGGAAATTGGAATCCCATGTAGCATGCAGTATCTAGCCACCCTGTAGGTAGTGTGTCACAGCAGGCAGAAAACGTTTATACCCTGATGTACAAACTCTTTACCTTCAAACTAGTCATACTGGTTCCAGCCAGGTTTTTTGCACTTTTCGATGCAGAAATTGTCACATCTTATATTGGAAAAGAAAACAGGGCTTTTTTGGGTCATATATTTTATTAGAGAAATTCTTCTCTCTGTTTAATACTGATCCCTGTCAGTTGAGCGGACATATTTTCCTGTTTTCCTGTTATTTCCACCCTGGCAAGGCCTACTCTACTATAATCCTATACTATATGTTTTGTTTTTTCCTTTCTTTTTTACATTAAAATTGCAGCGTGGTGTGAAGCTTGACTGACCCCTCTTTCAAATGAGGTTTGATTACTTCCCACTGATTTGTAGACCTGATTTGATTTTCTCTTTAGTATTGTTGATTTGATCCTTAGTTTTCAATTACTGAGCTATTTGAAGCAACTCATATTACACTGCAGTAACAAACTAAGCATAGATGGCTGACACACAATGTACAGTTATGCTCTTGTAACACTAGAGGGCCCCAGAGACCTGCAAAACAGAAGCCTGTGGTGTCATATTTAGAAAGGAAATGTTTCTATAGCCCTCCTCCAAGATAATCCTAATGTGAAAGAAAAAATGAGTGGGCCAAGTATTTGCAATCTCATACTCATCCTGTAGCAGGCGTGTAGCTATATTAGTTGGCAAAAACCTCACTTTTAAACCCTCTAGTGTCATTAAGGACACTATTTGTGTGAGAATATTACACTTATGAGCATTTATGTCCCTCTTGGATACTCATCTGCCTTTCTATCCAGGTTTTCAATAAATATGTAGAGCTTGATTCTAATAATTCAATTGTGGGTGCGGTTTTAATCCTGCTCTTGCTAGATGCCCACATGAGGACATTTACACCAGGTGACACCATTGTGCCTGATGAAGATCATCAGGGACTCCAGTCACCTGAGCCATGGACTGTTCTCGCTGCTACCGTCTGGCAGAAGATACCGCAGCATCAGGTCCCGTACCACCAGGCTACGGGACAGCTTCTACCACCAAGCCATCAGACTGCTGAACATCTAGACAGCTGTTCATCCCCATACTATCTGGTTAATGACTTTAATTGCTAACTCTGCCCATACCACCCCCAGTATGAGCCTGGACTATTTTGCACTCGCACTTTGTCCATATCTCCTGAAATGTCCTGCATACATTGCACATCCATGAACTGTAAATACTCACTCACCATTATGCACAAACTTTATTTTTCATCTGTATATTTTCTTAACTGTGTATTTTGTATTTATCTCTTGTGTGTTTCTTTTTTATTATATATTTCATATTGTATTGCTCTAGTTGCACTGTTGAGGAGTTCTGCACCAAAGAATTTCACTGTTTACTTGTGTGAATTGACGTGACAACTTGAAACTTGAATCATATCCTTTGATGTTGGTAGTATTGATTAATTACTCCCCCCACAGAACTGGCGGTCCCTACACAGAACAGTCTTCTTCACTGCAACCCTTACCCACCGTCACTTTCACAGGCTCCCCCCACTGGCCTGGAGCCCCTACAGCCATTCCTGCAATACGATCTGCTACAGATCTCCCTATTCACCCTATCTCTGCTAATCTGAGACCTGCTGTAAATAACAGAAGGGAGCAAAGGAGATCAATTATAGACAATCTCATTCATATTCCATTACACTCTAGACATCACCAGTATGGCAAAACTAAACATGGCACTTTAAAACATTAGGTCATTAACAAGTAAGTCTTTTGGTGAATTATCATCCTTTGAATACCATGCTGTTCTATTAAAATGTAAACCGACGGTGCCAGTAGTATACTGGCAATATACAGGCCCCGCAAGCATTTCTGGATGAGTTTTCAGAGCTGCTATCCATCATTCACTCCAAGTGTGACAGGATCATAATCATGGGAGATTTTAACTTCCATGTTGGCAAACCTGCTGACTCTAAAACAGTGGATTTTATTAATGTTTTAGGCTCCATAGATTTTACACAGTACATCAAAGAACCCACACATAAACAAGGACACACTTTGGACCTTGTTATAACTCATGGACTCTCAATAGAAATAACATCCATTACTTAATACCGAACACACTGTAAAGAAACACTGCCTTGACTTAGCAGCAATTTAGTTTTTGATAAATGATGAAACAAAAGAGTTCTTAGTCGTGGACTTTTGGACCCCACTGTGACTAAAACAGCATTTTACCAATTAAATTATATTACAGAGGTCAGATTTCTTCTTTCGCCCTCTGAAGAAACTTGTGCATGCGTTTGTTACAAGTAGGCTGGACTATTGTAATGCAATGTTCTCAGGTCTGCCCAAGTAGACTTTAGTACAATTACAAGATGTACAAAATGTACAAAATGCTGCTGTAAACAAAACAATATGTTTCCAGTGGCCGCGGTGTAGCCTAATCATTTTATAAACTGTTCAAGGTGATTTGCTGCTAACAGGCCGGTGACTAGTTAGATGTGCGTTCTCCGCTCCGGACCTCTCTCTCCTTTTCTCTGTGTCAAACTGGCAGCACTGACAGACCTGACAGATTAGAGCGAGACGGGAACGTGACGGGTCAACTAATGATGTGATGGCAAACTGTAGATATGCTGCATTGCAGCCTAAAGGGAAAAACAAACAAAAATAATGTAAAGAAAACTAGGATTAAAAAGGAATGAAAGACAAAGAAAGGCACTAGACAGAGATCATGTGTTGTAAAACTAGTTTTCAGCCGGTGGCCCCGGGAGGTATTAATATGTGACGATTACTCTACTACTTTAAAAACTTAAAAAACAGAGTGGGCAGTTTACAATATTTTGGGGAGGATGGGGGCTCAAAATTTTCATCAATTCCTGCTGTTTTACCACAAGATAACACGAAAGATTGCGCAAATTGCATCGCAATTTTTGATAAAAGCCGCTGCAAATTCACTAATTTTGGGCTGCAATAATCATAAAAAAACTCCGCAAAATCCTGGTGGGACTGGCTATAGTATTATTATTATGGCATTACTGGCATACTAGTTCCAAATGAACGTCCTCTTCGTGCATAAATTATACTGTCACGAGGATAGCCTGCCTCAACTTCCTGTAATTGGTCCGAAAGTTCGAACCATCCAAAAAGTGTTTTCACACTGCAAACGAAACAAACCATGGTTCAGTTTGATCCGGACCGAGACCACCTCTTTTGGTCGGACCAAATTCTGGTCCTTTGGTCCGGACCATGGTCCAAGGCACCTTTCACACCTGCCATTTTGGTTCGGACCAAACTGAAAAGTCCGAAGGTCCGGACCAAACAAGGTAGGTGTGAAAGCACCAGTGGCGGCTGGTGCATTTTTCTCCAGGGGGGGCTATACCAAAAATCAAACAAACATGTACTAAGATATCATCAGTGTATTTAAATAAATGAAAAGGCCTTTATTTGTATTTGCTGAGCTGAATGAACATTTGTTGTAATGAAACGTGCTTAAGGTAAGTTAAGGTACTTCAATTAGTGCAAATTCTTTATAATAATTATCTTTTATACTACAATATGTATTGGTGAAAGACTAAAGTAACCGAAAAGTGCCTCGATAAGTGCAACATAAATCTGACAACACAAAACCCTGAGACAATGGCAGAACATTATGAACACAGTAAGACCTAATAGAAAATAACATTTAAGAAAAAAATAAATTAATATGGTATTACATTTGAAATACCCAGTGCCATCAAAAAGCTGAGTGAACTTTGCCACCTTGTGGCTTAAACGTTTTGTACATAAATTTTGCCCTTCTCTCCTTGAGAGATGCAGATTTCTCAATGACTCTATGGCACCACAGAATGTGACAGTTTATTATTTTAGACAGGATGTGCCTGTTTTTGTCAACCTCTTCATTATGCTTACAGATCCCTGTCCTGTAGCCTTCATCAAGCTGAGCAGCTATGTTTACTTTCCCAAACATTTGCTTTTGATTTTTCTGATATGTGGTTTAAATCATTCAAACCTGTCTGAATCCATGCTGGGTCTGAGACCTGTCGTTTGAAAAAGGGTGCAGGGAAAGCAAAATAAAGCATTGGTGTCACTACATGCAGTTAGCCAAGCCTTCCTACTAAACCAGCTCCTTGAAAACGACCGAGTATATTGTCTCATTCTGGCGCATTTTATGTCAGATGTACCACGAGCCACTCGCTCTCTGCTGCCAACCAGTGGTTGGTGGTGTGTAAATCAGCAGCATTCAGATAAATGCTGTTTGTACATGCGCAGTTCGTTGGTGGGGCGCAGGAAAGCTGCGCCCCACCAAGCTCCTATCTCTTGTATTGAGAGGAGTGAACTGCGCATGTACAATTTATAACGAGAGTCAATGGGCAAAGATTTTTGCGCCCCAGGCCGGAAATATGTAACCTAGCAGTAACTTTAGACAACATAGAACAATTTGAATCTACATTTTATTGCAGATTATACATTCTACTCACTAACTATATAATATTTACGTCGCTCATTTAAAAAAAAAGAAAGTAATTTTTAAAATCTTATTCAATGAAGTCTAGGATGTGGGGAGTGGTGGGGCGGCGCCCTAGCGCCCTCTATTGGCCAGCCGCCACTGGAAAGCACCCTAAGATGTCTGTAAAGTCCATGCTTTAAACTGAGCATTAAAATATTCTATAAATCTTTCTATAACGGCTAACTAGTGGAGAGATGGTACTATTCAAAAGTCAAGTCACTCCTTGGTTTGTGGCCATTGGCGTTGTGTTGGACGACAGACTACCAAGATCCTTAGGAACCAAATTTCTGGAACTAGGAAGCCAATTGAGTCTATTTCAGCTTTGCCATCATTGAGTTATAAAAAGTTTTAAGACAGTCAATGTCTGCAAGGGAGTTCTTCAGAGTGTTGATGGAGTTTGGGTCACCATGTTTTAATAGGAGACACATCTATCGTCTCCGTAGCAGTGGAAAGACCAGAACTTTATAATCTGACCCTTCGTACGGCTGAGATTCCATCTGACTGGAAAGAAGTGGGTGTCCCCCAAGGATCCAAACTCCTCCTCCTGTTCTCCATATATATCAATAATATCCCTCTGGCTGCAGGCAACTCTCTCATTCACCTTTACACTGATGACACAATCCTTTATGCCACCGATCCCTCCCCTGACACTGTACGTTCATCGCTCCAGGATAGCTTCCTCCAGGTCCAACAGGCACTAACCAACCTCAAACTCTTAACACCACCAAGACAAAGGTCATGTGGTTTGGTAGGAATGGTGCCGTGCCCACTCTAGCCCTCACCACCACCAGCGAGGGAGCTATCCGGGACCAGGACCGCCGTCCAAATGACTATCCTCCCCATGCTTGACCACCGGTGACACAATTTACAGGTCTGCATCCAAAGGAACACTCCACAAGCTAGACTATCTTCACCACTCTGCTATTCGGTTTGCTGCTAACTTGTATCATCCACTGGTTTACACTAATACAAACCCTCCTTGAATCACCCCTCTACCTGTGTCACCTGCTGCACCCAATGTCTACCACATACAATACCCGGTCCTCTGCCCATATCCTACTGGAAGTCCCTAAAGCCAACACCTCCCTTGGTCTTGCATCATTCGAGTCCACCACCGCCAGTCACTGGATGCTCTGCAAAAATCCTTAAACTGGACAAACTCATCCCTATTTCCACTTTTAAGGACTCGATCGTAGATGTTTTCACAGACACCTGCAATTGTTTTTCCGTCAACTAGTATCCCTATAATACTACCAAAGGACTCACCCCCTGCCCCTTTGCTTATTCTGTCATATGCTCTCTGATGTTCCCCTTTTTATATGTTTGTCCCCTATGTTTCCTATCCTATTGCCATACCCCACCTTCCTACCTGCCTGTTCTCTGTGCTGTTTGCCTGCTTGCCTGCTGCTTTTGTGCCTGTTGTCATGTATGCCAGGCCTCACTTCTGTACCCTGTGATGCCTCTGTCTCTGCGTGTTGTTTACTGAGCTTCTTGTGCCCGTTTAGGTGTAACTAGTTATTGTGCTTTTGACTTCATCATCTCCTGCCTGTGTCTCGCTTGTCAACTGCTGCTTATTTGTCTGTTGTCTTTGTTGTCTATATTCATATGTTGTTTTTAATGTATCTTTGCTTTGTCTTTTATCATGGTCTTTTAGCCCCTCCCCCTTCCACTCAAGTGGCTCAAAACCAAATTTTTCCAAGGTTTTGATGAGAAATGCCAAATTTACTTTGTCAAATGCCTTTTCAGCATCTAGTGAAAGGATAATAGTTTTGAAATTATTTTGGCGGTATTGTATGTTCATCAGGTTGAGGAATGTCTGCCTTTAATAAATCCGGTTTGATCTGGGTGAATGGGGGATGAGATTCGGGTTCTAGTGCTTTGCTGATGATTTTGATATCTGTGTTCATTAAAGAAATGGGCCTGTAATTTGTGCAGAGAGTTGGGTCTTTATTTGGCTTAAGCAGTACTGAAATGAGTTCTGTATTCATATACATATATGAATATATATATATATATATATATATATATATATATATATTCACATTCACTATTATTTTACATTTTTTAGTGCCTTTGCATTTTCTTTGGGTGTTAATGGAGCATCTAAGATGTCAGCCTGGTCTTTATTTAGTGAGGGTAATGTGATGCCATCTAAAAAAAAATCTATCTGATTGAAGTGTTGTGTTTTTAACTTCTTGTGTTCAGTTTCTGATCATTTGGTTTCTTGCAGTAAACACACATCAGCTTGTAATTTTTTGGGATGGTTTATAATTTTTATTGACAGCATCACTAATCAGCTCCTGAGTACTCCCTGTCCATTACAGCAGAACTAGTAAAGTGTGTTGTCATGTCAAGGTGTTAATAAGGCAACCTTCTGTAAACTAGTCAGATGACCTGCCGGGAGCCGGTTAACTAGTCGCATGACCTGCTGGGAGCCAGTAAACTAGTCAGATGACCTGCAGGGTCATCTGACACTGCGTTTCCCACCAAACTAAAAGCATTGCAGTTTGATTATCAGGGCTGAAGTTACAGCAACAGCAAATGGGATGCTTAGAAACCATCTGGTACACACAAACACACACACAAAATGACACATACACACATACCATGACACACACACAAACCATAATAACCACACACATAAAAAATCCCAAACACACACACACATATATAATATAATCAAAAGGATGTGGGTGTGTTTGTGTATGTCATGCTGTGTGTGCGTGTGTTTATGTGTGTGAGATGTTGCGTGTATGTGAGTAAGTGTGTGTGTGTGTGGTATCATGTTAAGGTGAGCTGAAGGCTGCTTTGCTAAAAGCTTGTATGACAGTGAGATCTGATCTCTACTGTTCAATTATACATGAGAAAAACTCAACATGTATTATTCAATAGATTGGAGGAGGAGAGAAGAGGGTGGAGGGGATGAGACAGTGATTCATACTATATAGTTGTGAGATAAAGTTTGTGAACCCTTTTAAATTACCTGCATTCCTGTATAAATATGGTAAGTCATGAACATAGATAAACACAATGTGATTTTAAAAAAATTGTACTTTTACATCTTGGGCCATTCCTCCTTATTTAACTGTTCCTTATTTATCAATTATTTGATATGATGCCCCTCCACCATCAGGGTTGGAATGAGGTTTTGCTTTTGATATGCAATGTTTTTCTCCTCCAAACATAGCGCTGTCTCATCTGTCCACAGAACATTGTTCCAGTAGCTTTGTGGAACATCTGGTGGTCATCAGAGTTGAAGATAAATGTCTCCGCCCATCCACCCCCCTGACCTACACACCCTTATTTTCCACTGTGTTATTTCGATGTCAGACTACTTCCTGTTTCAGTCACATGAGCTCCACCTCCTGTTTCACTTGATTCATAGAATATCATACGAAATTATGGTGCATTATATTTTGACCGGAGGCTTCTGTTGACTCTACTCACTGTTTTAAAATGAGGAAAAGTATACCATAACATGTTCTATTTAACAACTAGGAAAACCATGAATGAATGAATAGAATGAAAGACATAGGTGATGACAATGATGACAATCATTAATGCCAGGTAGCGAAGCCAGCCCAGAAGACTCCAACATACTTGCTGAGCTCAAATAGCTCAGAGGAGAAAATCGAGGGGGACACAACCAGACCAAATCAACCTTGGTAAGATTGGAAACATATTTCAAGGCTTTAAAAGAGCAGTTAATTAAACTTCAGGAAAAGGATCACTAACATCAGTCAGCCGGGACTGTTTCTGCAAGTGAGTTTACTTATTTGGATGGTGGCATTTTCGTCCCCAGAGAATTAGTCACGCTTATCTGTGCAATTGCAATTGGGACAGGGCATAACTCAAAATGCAGCGACTGTTGCAGGTGTTTTGTTGGTAACGTACATGGCTAACGAGTCAAACCCAATTTCTGCATACTGAATGAATTGTATTTAGATGGCGTCATCTCAGTGTGTGACAATGGTGTATGTTTACTAATCCTTGGATTACTTTCATTTATTCACAAGAGCACGAAAGATGGTGGTTAGAGTCTGAACATCAATCTTACCGGATTTATTTACGTTTCTATATATTGTGGGGTCTCCACCTGCTACTGGTCCCTCACCACCAAGAGAGGGAACCAGATATAAGGACACCGGCCCTTTAAAAATAGGCGTCAGCTGGGGACCGTAGTGGGTGGAGCCTACCCAGATGACACCCATCACTAATCAAGACTCAAGTGTCACCACTACCCCGGACCGGGAACAACCTGAGTTCTACCCTCTGTCTCCGAGTCACCTGGGGCCTCATTTATAAAGGTTGCTACATACAAGAAAGTGGCGTTAATGAGGTTGAAATGTGCGTACGCATATTTTACCGCAAACGTCGGGATTTATAGAAAAATTCTATTCTGTAAAAGTTGCACACTTCTACGCATCCTTTCACCCATGCTAAGAGATCACGCAAAGCTTTTTAGACACGGGAATCAGCATCACCCGATGGTGAGATCACGAAATAATGCTCAGACCTCAGATGAAAAAACATAGATGAAATATAAAACGTACACCGCATATCACTACATTCCATAATGTATAGGCCAACCTCTAATTGTGGATATATAGTTAGGGTTCAAACCCCGAAGGGGTAGAACCCTATTGTTTTCCACCTATTATTTGTTGTCTTATATTGCGTCGCAAATTGCCGTGAGCTGGAATGAGCTAAAACCATGAAACCTGGCCCAATAACTGGAAATGATGTGCAAATGCTTCCCAAGAAACATGAGCCCAATTGGCCAGATGGTGGCCAATAAGGCCCAAAAGCGCAATTTTGGAAAGGCCACGTCCCTCACACCCTGACTCCAATTGACTTAAAATTTGACACACAAGTCCAGCTCAATGTGCTCTACAAAAAAGCCTCAAGAACCACTAAAGTCCGCCTGACTAGATTTTCCGCCATTTTGAATCTTTTGAAAAACACATTTTTGACATCTCCTTCTAAACCGTAGGTCCAATTGCTACCAAATTTTCATAAAGGTTGTTGATACCTTATTTAGTTTTCAAGAAATTGACCAATGAACTTCAAAAGGGCATGGCTCAGCACATAATTAGACCAAAGTCAACAACCCTTGCTCCAATCATCACAAAACTTGCACTTGGATATGTCCACATAAGTACCTGAAACATACCCTGAAAGTTTCATTGAAATCGACCACTAGGGGGCGCTACAAATGCAAAGAATAGGCGTGGCATAACACAAATCAGACTATAAATCAGAAATTGTTTGTCCAATCATTACAAAACTCCCAGGATATGTTTCATAACAATGTTGAACCACGTGTGTAAAATTATTTTGAAATCGCTCAATAGGGGGCGCCACCAGTTCCAAACATGTGCATGGGCCTGGTGCAAATTTGGCCTTAAATCAATGACAGTTTGTCCAAACATCACCAAACTTGGTTGACATTTTTAATTAAGCTGTTGAAACATGTCCCGAAAATGTTTTTGAAATTGATCAATAGGGGGTGACAGCGTTGTCAATCAAGGGCAATCAATGAGTTTGTCCAATCATCACAAAACTTGGTAGATATTTATGTTGAACTAAGTTTGTAACATTATCTTAAAATTGGCCAATAGGGGGCGCCACAAATCTTTTCCATATGGGCTTACAGTATAGTATTTTTCTGGGGCTTTTATTTTGAAACTGGGCTTTGTTTTTTGAGAATGGAAGCCTCTGTCCTAGTGGCCTTGCTTACTTAAACATAAAGTTAACTGCATATATTTGTTTGTGGAATTTATCTTCTTCTGTCACTCTGCATGCAGTTTGCAGTAATAAAAGGGTTTGACCCCACAAATCACCGTTTGCGGCTATATTTCTTATTATTATTATCACCACTTGGTAAGTTTTTTTCTTTTTTCCTCCTAGAGAACGCAACATTATTTATTGGCCAATTGAGTGGTTACTGGATAATATTTTAAAAACCTGAATCATCATGCAGGTGATAGTGGGTACCCTCTATCGAATTGGCTCCACCCCCTTCACAAACGTGCAGAATGCGCATGGTCGGACACTGGGGGGAGTAGTGGGACGACACTGGGAGGAGTAGTGGGAAGGACACTGGGAGGAGTAGTGGGACGACACTGGGAGGAGTAGTGGGAGGACACTGGGAGGAGTAGTGGTAGGACACTGGGGGAGTAGTGGGAAGGACACTGGGAGGAGTAGTGGGAGGACACTGGGAGGAGTACAGGTGTGCGCAGCAGTTTTACAGATCTGAATATTTTCTTGCGTACGTAGATTCTGAGGTTTGTGAGTATGAAATGTTTTAGGATGGAATCTACGCTGAGTTTTATAAATGAGGCCCCAGGACTCAGCCAATGATTGGACCACTACCCCGAACCGTGAACAACCTGAGTTCTACCCTCTGTGTCCGAGTCACCAGGACTCAGTCAGTGATTGGACCACTACCCCGGACTAGGAACAACCTGAGTTCTACCTTCTGTGTCCGAGTCACCAGGACTCAGTCAGTGATTGGACCACTACTCCGGACTAGGAACAACCTGAGTTTGTTTGCTCTTTACTCCTTTTCCCCTTGTTAATAAACTGTTTCTTTTCACTGGAAAACTGCCTTGCTTTCTGTTCTGTTCCCTCTGTTAATTACTTGTTTTTGTGCTGTGCATGTGCATGTCCATGTCAATCCATGTTAGTAGATCAGGGCTCCTCCATTCACTTCCAATGGGAAACAAACCTGATACATGAGGTTAAAACACACACACACACACACACACACACACACACACACACCAATGTGTTACCTCATTATGAGCCTGCTGGATGAAGGCAGAACAGTCTTTGATGTGAGGCATCAGGTCAGAGTCTGGATGATCCTGGATGCTGACAGTCTTATAGATGAACAAGTCAGGAAACACATTGTCCACCCCAAAGGCCACATTCAGAATATGAGACACCTGAGGAGGAGGAGGAGGGGAGAGGGATCAGGAAAAGAGGGGGAGAGAGGGGAGTAGGAGAGGAGAGGAGGAGAGATGTTTTCATGGAGTTCTAGTGTTTTACTACTAGTGTGTTTTAAGTCTGTTAATCAGTCTTACCTTGTATTTTCTCAAAGTTCCAAAGTCATGGGCAGCATCCTGGGAACCTACACACACACACACAGCAGACATTTAAAAAGATTAGTCAGTCAGTTAGTTAGCTGGTTAGTTAACTCACCCATCAGTAAGTAGGGTTTGATAACTAGTTGGCTAGTTACTTGCTAACTTACTTAGTACACTCACCCAGTAGTCAGTATGGTTTGATAGCTAGTTTGATAGGTAGGAAGGCAGGTAAGTAAATAGTTAGTAGTCTCACCTACCTAGTGGGTAATTAGGGTTAGGTTTAATAACTAATTAGTTTGTTAGTTGGTTATCTAATTAGTTAATAATTTAGTTAACATACCTATTATTAAGGGGTTTGATAGCTAATAGGCAGTCAGGTATTTAGTTAGGCCAATAGTTAGTTAGTTAGAAAGTTAGTTAGTTAAATTACCATGTGTACAGTGGCCCTGAGAGCTCAACGCACTGCAAGTAGACAAAACACAAGCAAATTAAGAAACCATCTTCATCAATTTGACAACACACGACACAACACATTAAGATGTGTTGAGTTGTCTTAATGTGTTGTGTTGTCTGTAATGTGTTGTGTTGTCTTAATGTGTTGTGTTGTCTGTAATGTGTTGTGTTGTCTTAATGTGTTGTGTTGTCTTAATGTGTTGTCTTAATGTGTTGTGTTAATGTGTTGTGTGTGTTGTCAAACACAAGCAAATTAAGAAGCCATCTTCATCAATTTGACAACACACGACACAACACATTAAGATGTGTTGAGTTGTCTTAATGTGTTGTGTTGTCTGTAATGTGTTGTGTTGTCTTAATGTGTTGTGTTGTCTGTAATGTGTTGTGTTGTCTTAATGTGTTGTGCTGTCTTAATGTGTTGTCTTAATGTGTTGTGTTGTCTTAATGTGTTGTGTGTGTTGTCAAATTGATGAAGATGTTTTCTTAAGTTGCAGCGTGTTGAGCTCATGTGGGATAAATAAAGATCAATTGAATTGAATAACTAACCCTACCTAATAGTAGTAGTAGTAAGTAGGGATTGATGACTAGTTAGTTGCTTACTTGCTTACTTAGTAATCTCACCCAATAGTAATTAGGGTTAGGGTTAAACAAGTTTGATCATTGGTTAGTTAGTTCCTTACTTACCTACTTACGTAATAAGTTAACTCACTCAGTAGAAAGTACAGTTTGATATCATTAGTATGGTAGGTAGTTATTTAGTTAGTTAGTTTGTTAGTTAGTTAGTTACCTAACCTCCCTAGTAAGTATTAGGGTTTGGTAGCTAATAACATAATTATTTGCTTAGTTAGCAAGTCAGTAATTTACCTACTATTATGTATGACTTGATAATTAGTTAGCTTTCCTCGTGTAGAATAATAAAGATGTATTAAATTGAGTCAATTGAATTGAATAACTAAGCATTTGATAGCTAGTTAGTTAGATACATAGTAAGGGGGTTAGTTAGTTAGTTAGTTAGTTAGTTAACTCACCCAGTAGCAAGTATGGCTTGATGATGCCGACCTGCAGGTCCCAGGAATTGTCAGGCACATATCCCAGTGTCCTCTCTGTGGGGGCGGGGTCTTCTACCACGGTAACCATAGAACCCTTCCAGGTCTCAATGATGCGACGACCACTTAGTGATGTCACACGGGTGCATTGCCTCCTCAGGCGGGTCCGAGGGAAACTCTGGATCTCCTCAGCCAGGGACTGCATGATCAGACCGGACTAGACTGACAAGATGGATGGTATTTAGACCAAGTTATATGGTCTATATATCATATAAATATATTATATGGTCGTTATATCATATAAATAAATTAGTTATATGGTCGATATATAATATAAATATATTAGTTATATGGTAAATATATCATAAATAAATTAGGTATATGGTCGATATATCATATAAATATATTAGTTATATGGTCAATATATCATATAAATATATTAGTTATATGTAAATATATCATATAAATAAATTAGTTATATGGTCAATATATCATATAAATATATTAGTTATATGTAGATATATCATAAATAAATTAGGTATATGGTCAATATATCATATAAATATATTAGTTATATGTAGATATATCATAAATAAATTAGGTATATGGTCGATATATCATATAAATATATTAGTTATATGGTCAATATATCATATAAATATATTAGTTATATGTAGATATATCATATAAATAAATTAGGTATATGGTCAATATATCATATAAATATATTAGTTATATGTAGATATATCATATAAATAAATTAGGTATATGGTCAATATATCATATAAATATATTAGTTATATGTAGATATATCATATAAATAAATTAGGTATATGGTCGATATATCATATAAATATATTAGTTATATGGTCAATATATCATATAAATATATTAGTTATATGTAGATATATCATATAAATATATTAGTTATATGGTCGATATATCATATAAATATATTAGTTATATGTAAATATATCATATTAATAAATTAGGTATATGGTCGATATATCATATAAATATATTAGTTATATGTAGATATATCATAAATATATTAGTTATATGTAAATACATCATATAAATAAATTAGTTATGTGGTCAATATATCATATAAATATATTAGTTATATGTAGATATATCATATAAATAAATTAGGTATATGGTCGATATATCATATAAATATATTAGTTATATGGTCGATATATCATATAAATATATTAGTTATATGTAGATATATCATATAAATATATTAGTTATATGGTCAATATATCATAAATATATTAGTTATATGTAGATATAAATATTAGGGCTGTCAAACGATTAAAATTTCTAATCAGATTAATCACAGGGCCGCTGTGGATTAATTTAGATTAATCACGATTAATACCCATTCATTATTAATTGTGTTTCATTTTGTGGAGGCAAAAAGACTCATGACAGAAGGCGATATATACACTTAACATGTGTTTTATTTAAACTATAGAACAGATATGGTGTCCAGATATCAAAATAAAGGGTGGTTTGGCGCAAGCCGGGCTTCGCCGAAGTACTTGCAGAGGAATCCCCGACTAATGTATGCTTCGCGTTGATGTGGTACTTTAAGCTGGAAGTGCTTCGGTGAAACGAAAACTCCTTCCTGCAGAGTGTGCAAACTACTTTATGTCGGTCGATTGTCCCGTCTTGGGTTTTTTTGTACTCAAACTTCCCATCGAGAGGGCCAATATGTTGTTTAGAGTCGTCCATCTTTATCGAGTTGGTTCTGCCGCCAGATAGTGTTGGAGCACCAATCCGCGCCAGTGAGTGGAATTGTGGGATTTTGAGTCATTGTGCGCTGCGCATGTGTTAATTGCGTTAAAAGTTTTAATCAAATTAATCATGCAAATTAATTAATCTGGATTAACGCGTTAATTTTGACAGCCCTAATAAATATATTAGTTATAAGTAGATATAAAATATATTAGTTATATGTAGATATAAATATATTAGTTATAAGTAGATATATCATAGAAATATATTAGGTATATGTAGATATATCATAGAAATAAATTAGTTATATTTGTCGATATATCATAGAAATAAATTAGTTATATGTAGATATATCATAGAAATATATTAGTTATGTAGTAGATATATGGCACCTACAGTTCTGGCCAAGACTATTGGCACCCTTGCATTTTATGCAGATAATGTACAATATCTTCTGAAATAATTTGAAATTGAAACAATTTACAGACTTTACACATTCATGTATCGATTTACAAGAGCACATGATCAAACAATTAGAATAAAAATTTAAAAAATCTTTTATGGTTTCAAAATTGAAAGGTGGCCATTGCCAAGAGTATTGGCACCGTTTAGAACAAGTCAAATCAATTTTGTTGAAAAATGAAAAATGAAATAGATCTGTGACAGGTTACAGGTGCCCATGTGGTATAATTTAACCAATTGTGTATTTTAAAGTGACAGTCTATTCTGCTTCTCTGGTTGTCTGTGAAAATGGTGCAGAGAAAAGAGCTGAACAAACATAAGCGTTCACAAGGCCATAAGGCATCTCTAGAGACCTTGGTATTCCAATTTCCACAGTTTGCAATGTTATTAAGAAGTTTGTAATTGTTAATAATCTCCTAGGACGTGGTGGTAAGAGGAAAATTTATCTCAGTTGTCATCCGAAAGGTGCTAGCCATTGAGAAAACATCTTGCATGACATCCAAAGATCTCCAGGCTGACCTGGAGAGGTCTGGTAATGGTTTCAGCCCATACCATACACCAGACACTGAACCAAGAAGGGCTTTACGGTCGGAGGCCACAGAAGACCCCACTGCTGAAAGAGAAATATGAGAGTCAAATTGATCTTTGCCAAGACCACCTGGACAAACCTAAATCCTTCTGGGAAAATGTTCTGTGGACCAATTGGAGCTCTTTGGCAATGCAGATCAACACTTTGTTTACAACAAAATAAAGGTTTTAAATTAAAGAACACCCTACCTACAGTCAAATACAGTGGTGGTTCCATAATACTGTGGGGCTTTTTTGCTGCCTCGGGTACTAAGTACTATCATGAAATCAGAAGATTGCCAAGGCATTTTGGAGCAAAACTTTTCAATTTTGAAGCCATAAGACTTTTTTTATATTTGCATTCTTATCGTTTGATCATGTGCTGTTAAATAAAACAGATGAACTTGTGAAGACAGCGAAGGTTGTTTCAACTTCAGAAGATAATGTACATTAATTGCATAAAAGGGTTCCAATAAACTGTATATGGATGAAATATATTCATTGTGTCATATTCATCATGTAGGTAGGTATGTGGTGTATATATGGTAGAAATATACTAGTTATATGATAGTTACATTATAGATATGTTGTGGAAATATATTAGTTATATGGTAGAAATATATTAATTATATAGTAGATATATTATTTATATTTAGTTTTATAATAGACATATGTTAGAAATATATTAGTTATATGGTAGATAGTGATAGTGATAGTTGTATGGTAGATATGTGGTAGAAATAAATTAGTTATAAAGTAGGTATATGTAGTTATATGGTAGCTATATAGTAGAAATATATTAGATAGATACACAGACAGACAAACAGACAGATAGATAGATAGACCCACCAGTTGTGATGTGATTAAAATGTGCTGTTCCTTCTCAGTCAGATGCTTCAATTTAGTCCAGCTTGGCTTGGACCTGATATCATTCAGGTGGATGGAGAGAGTTGTGGAAATGACCGGCAGTAGACTGGAGACCAGCAGCAACAGACTGGAAATGATCGGCAGCAGACTGGAGACCAGCATCAGACTGGAGACCAGCAGCAACAGATTGGAGACCAGCAATAGACTGGAGACCAGCAGCAACAGACTTGAAATGATCGGCAGCAGACTGGAGACCAGTAACAGACTGGAGACCAGCAGCAATAAAACCACAAGAAATTAAAGTATGTTCATGAGACTGGTAGACTGTTGACCAAAACAGTTCCAGGTTAGACCAGATCCAGACCACATTCAGTACAGTTTGATCCCAGCCAGGCTAACTCTATTCCTAGTTTCTCTGTTTCCCAGCCAGGCTAACTCTAGTCCTAGTCTCTCTGTGTCCCAGCCAGGCTAACTCTATTCCTAGTCTCTCTGTTTCCCAGCCAGGCTAACTCTAGTCCTAGTCTCTCTGTGTCCCAGCCAGGCTACTCTGCTGAAGGCGACACTGCTGCTCTGCAAGATGAAACCTTCTCCAGCAACCCCCCCCCCCCCCTCTGTCTCTCTCTCTCTCTGTTGTTGTGTAGTCAATAGCAATTTTGTTTTTTAATGAGTGTGGAGAGTGTAGATGTGGTCTGTTGTTCTGTGTTTGGGCAGGAATCCAATTTGACATTAATGAATTGTGTTGTACGTTGTAAGGAAAGTTTGTAGTCTGCAGTTAATTATATTACAAATTACATTACTAGTACTAATTAAATTATTTTTTACTATTATTATAATATTTATATTGGCGGCAGCAGTAGTTCTAGTTTCAAGTTTCAAGTTTATTGTCATATACTTGATAACAATGCAAACATCATTACCAGTAATGAAATTCTTGGTCTCAGAGCCAACTCAACTTTACATAGTAAGTAAAAATAAGACAAATAAGTGATTAAAGAAAAATAAAGTAAAACAGTGTTCAAATAGTAATAAAGTGCAAAGAGTAATAAAGTGCAAAGAAGCGGTGTAGTGTAAATTATATAAAAGTATTTACCTAAAGAAAAATAAAATATAATAAAAAGATATTTGCAAGACAAACACTGCAATGTAATACTAGGAGGTAGACAAAACAGGTATGCAATGCAATACTGATATAAATTAAAGTGACTAGTGGTAAACAATGTAAACAGTTGTTTTTCTTAAACTGGCCAAGTGTGTGGAGTAAGGGTCCAATCATTGGGTATGTGTATACTATTGTGTTACTGTAGTATGTGTGTATGGTGTGTGTACAAGTGTTAGTGTCAGCAATTCAGTAGCCTGATGGCTTGTGGGTAAAAACTGTCTCTGAACCTGCTGGTTCGGGTCCGGATGCTCCTCTACCACCTGCCAGACGGTAGGAGCGTGAAAAGACTGTGACTGGGATGGCTGGGGTCAGAGAGGATCTGCTGTGCCTTCCTCCTGCAGCGCTGAAGCAGCAGCAGTAGTTGAGGCAGCAGCAGGAGTAATTGAGGCAGCAGCAGTTCTTGAGGCAGCAGTTCTTGAGGCAGCAGCAGTTCTTGAAGCAGCAGCAGTAGTTGAGGCAGCAGCAGTAGTTGAAGCAGCAGCAGCAGTTGAGGCAGCAGCAGTAGTTGAAGCAGCAGCAGCAGTTGAGGCAGGAGCAGTAGTTGAAGCAGCAGCAGTAGTAGTTGAGGCAGCAGCAGCAGTAATTGAAGCAGCAGCAGCAGTAGTTGAAGCAGCAGCAGTAGTTGAAGCAGCAGCAGTTGAAGCAACACATGTATACTAATAGAAGTCATAGGTACACATACCACTTTAGTGTGTGTGGGTTTTTTTGAGGATGTAGCGTCATTTATTAAAAAATATTGTTTGCCTTCATTGTATGGTTAAGTAGATAAAGACAGGAAAGATTAGGAGAGAGGAGAGGCAACATGCAACAACAGTGTCAGGAGAGATTTGAGATGTTGGTGCTACCAGGTGTGTGCATTAGACTCCTGAATCACCAGGATATTAAACTGACTGTGGTTTCACAGGGTTTTTGCCAAAGGGTTTTCTCTGGAATCAGACTAGTGACATGCAGTCACTTTTTTAGAGGCGTAAATGTGAGATCTATTCGGTAATCACATAGATAGATCACCTTTATTGTCCCCGAGGGAAAATTGCAGTTTGCAGCAGTACAAGACAAGAGGGCACACATCACTATACAATAAACAAATTTAATTTAACAGGCTGTATAAATAAAATATCCTAAAAATGTACAAAGATAAAGAAATAAAAAAAATAGTAGTAGTGCAAGGAATAATAAGTTAGTGCAATTTACAGTTTTGCAATTTGGTCAAGGTAGGTGCATGTGTGTGTGTGTGTGGGGGGGGGGGGGGGTCGAGAAGAAAGCAACAAGCTCAGGGGTTGATGTTGGAGGTAGCGTTGTACAGTCGGATGGCTGTTGGCACAAAAGAGTGCTTGAAGCTCCCTTGTGCACTTAGGTTGGATGAGACGGAGCTGAAGGAGCTTCTCAGTCCGTTCATCTCATCATAGAGGGGGTGGGATGGGTTCTCCAAGATGGATCTGATTTTAGACCTTCTTCCTCCAGACTGTCCAGGCTCTCTCCCACAACTGAGACAGCTTTCTTGACCAGTTTATTGATCTTGTTGGCATCCTTTGCCTTGATGCCACCTCCCCAACATACAACAGCAAAGAAGAGAGCACTGGCCACCACAGTCTGGTAGAACATGCGGAGCAGCCTGTTGATTGCTTTATTGTTTTATAAAGAACCCCGGATGTTAGGAACTGGGAAGCACGCTTTTGAATACACTGTTGAACTTGACCCCATGCGTCTGTCTTCAATGAACTAGTTTTAGTTAGCTGATACAGTATAGTTAGGATCTCACGATCGGTATTGATAAGTAGCGAGCTGCAGGAGGACGTTGACGAGGATGTTGGACAGACTGTCACACAGCAGACGCCAGCGATCATGGCGGGGATGGCAGCCAACCCTTATCACGGGTTTGGCTGACAGACCCAAGAATGCGCAAGCTGCTATGCTGAGAAATGAAGCTTAGCGTAAATTCAATCAGGAAGACTACCTGGCTCATATCCACTTAATTGCTACTCCAGGTATTCTGGCAGCAATCGGCCTTGCTTGTTATTCAATCAGCCCATTAAGCAAGGACACTCCTTTCCTCCCTCTAAGGGAACCAATGGCAAACCGCCACATCCCTATATATACGGATACCTGTCCCATACATGTCTCTGTCATTTCAGGCTGCGTCGCCGCTGCGCCCCAGCCAGATTGAGAACATCCCTACTTATCTATAATTCGCCATGCTGTTTAATCTTATGCCTCTGTGTCAGATTCTATGTCAGATTCTATTTACATGAGTGGCACGACTCATGTAAATGAGTGAAGAGAGAGAATGAGAGAAGAACCAGTAAGTTACCTCGGAATCACGTCTCGAGATTCAACTGCACCGCATCTCCATGCGCATCGGGCATAACTTCCGCTCCGTTAGTCCAACACCCGCCTGAACTGGTCCATCATGGACAATGAGCTGCTATCAGGCCAGTCGGAGGCCACCCAGGAGGACTCGCCTCACATGCGGATGAGGACACTCATCTATCTTTGCCTAAAAATCCCCTCCAGTCACCACACCATCTCTCATCCTGGCCTCTACTATAAAGCACGATACCGATCATCAGGTGGTCTACTTTTTCAATAAGCAATCCTAATTGCCACATCTAGTACTTGCGGGGAAGCGCTCCCCCGGTCAAGATGAGGGCAATTTAAACAAAATAAAATAAATGCAGTCTGCGCCAAGGGCACTAGAGACGGTCAATCACCCATTAAGGAAAGCGCCATAGAAGGGTTACTTTATCGGCTCATTTTCAGTACTTCCAAGCTAAGTAGGGTTTGCAGAAATGTCAGCATCATCTCATGCCGACCTGCAAGACTTACCATAGCAATCATTGCCATAAATACCCCCCCCCCCCAAAAAAATAAAAAAATAAAAAAATATATATACAGTATATATAAAGTTTGAATTGGCAGATGCTTTTATCCAAAGCGACTTTCAATAAGTACATTCAACATAGGTACGCAAGAGAACTACTAGTCACTAGAAATCGTAAGTGCATTTCCTTCCTAAACAAGCAGCTAAGAGCAGAACCAGTGCTGAGGTAGAAGATCAATAAGTTAGATACCTACTTTTATTAAACAGATGAGACAAATAAGTAAATCAAATAAACAAGAGCTAATAAATGAGCTCAAACAAGTGGAGACAAATAGGCAAGTGCTAAGAGGAAGGGTCAGAGTAGTGTTTATTGAAGAGGAAGGGTCAGAGTAGTGTTTCTTGAAGAGGAAGGGTCAGGGTAGTGTTTCTAGAAGAGGAAGGGTCAGGGTAGTGTTTCTTGAAGAGGTGGGTTTTCAGCCTGGTGGAAGATGGGCAGCGCCTCTGCTGTCCTGACATCAGTGGGGAGTTCATTCCACCACTGTGGGGCCAGGACAGAGAAGAGCTGTGACCGGTAGATTGGCCACCAGGGGCCTCTGAGTGACGGGGCAACCAGTCACCTCGAGGCAGCAGAGCGAAGTGGTCGGGTGGGGGTGTAAGGCTTGACCCTAGCCTGGAGGTAAGAAGGAGCTGTTCCTTTCACTGCCCTATAGGCTAGCACCAGGGTCTTGAACTGGATGAGCTGCTACAGAGAGCCAGTGTAGAGAATGGAGAAGGGTAGTTGTGTAGTAATGTATGTCATGTAACCCATTGAGTTTGATGATGAGCACCACAATCTGGCCTTTAACAAGTTCATAGGATAATTTCATCAGAGCAGTTTTCTGGCACATGCCCCCGCAGTCAATGCAATTGATTAATTCAGCCAGCCAAGGAGGCATGGCCGTCACAAGCAGACACAAACTTTTTTAAGTCTTTCACCATCCATAATCCCACCATCAACTGATGAGTGCCAGGAGTATGAAAGTGCAATCCACTGTTGAAATTATTAAATTTCGGCTTGTGTTGAAACAATTGCAGTCTGGCTAGTCTACATACTGGATTTACAGCATCCGTGATGTGTTTTGTATCGTGTTGAATTTATGCACTTCGGCTTGTATTGAATGTTTGCATTTTGCCCTGTATACCGAAATTATCATAGTTTGGCAAATAGGCTACGTCCCGAACAGCGTCTGTCAATCTTACGCCTGTCAGGTGAAATTGACCATATATGGGTTCTGTCGTTTATTGCTGACGGATAACTGCTTTGATTGTTAAATTAAAGTGTTCTGAGAATGCACTGCTTGGCTAGTATTTGTGGTCGGATGTGTGAGCCACTTACAAGTGGGCGGTGAGTCGGAAAAGGTTGTAAAGCACTGTGTTGGACAGCATACACCCACTGTATGCTGTCAAACAGCCAGGGTCGCATTTCTTTCACAATGTCCACAGAACACAGACTCCAGAAACACATTTAAGCTGAAGTAAGCACACACATTTTCTGAAGAAAATGTAACCTTTTCTAGTTGTTTTTTATTGTTTTATTTTTTCTACTATTTGTGTTGCTTATTTTATATTCCAGTTGTGTGCTTGTATTCTATTTCATTTTCCCTGCTGAATCATTTTACTTTTGCTGCTACAACAATCTAATTTCCGCACAGGGATCAATAGTTAATCTTATCTGATCTTGGTCTAGTCTGGACTATTCTGGTCTGGTCTTCCCACAGCAGAATTGAGGTTGTTCCAGTCTGAACACACTGGAACAGTGAATTACTAATGTTAGTTCTGTAATACGGAGCCCGGGAAGTGACATGGATGAAAAAAAAAAAACGATGTATTTTTGCGAGATCTCGCAATACTTTTTGCGGGATCTCGCAATACTTTTATACTTTTGCGAGATCCCGCAAAACATTATATAGGTCAATGTAGCAGTCTACTAATTCCGTGTCAGTTCAACTACAACAATGGAGGGCACTCACCCGTGGGAGAAGTTTATTGACTTTTATTTTGAGATAGGCCTGAAATATAAGGACATTAAGTCGGTGCTTGGCAGCAGGCATGGTTGTCAGATAAGCGAGAGACATCTGAAAAGAATACTCAGCGCAAGGGGACACTCTCGGCGCAAAGCATATTCTGACCTGGCGGTCCTCGTTGAATTCATCAGCAACCAACTGCAGTACTCTGGACAGCTCCACGGGTACCGGTGGATGTACACTAAATGCAGAGAACATGGACTATGTGTGCGGAAAGAGGATGTGTTGCAAACAATAAAATGTCAGAGGTGCAAAATATAATAGCACGAAGTCATGAGCTTTTTGTTAACAATGTAAACATATTTTTTATTAACAGTTGCAGAACTTTCTTGCAGAACAGTTTTTCCCTGAATAATGAAAAAGGTATAACACTTAACATGGACAATTAATAAACAATTTAAAACAATACTAGTGATGGAGAACATTGTAAGTTTTCTTATTAGCAATAAACTAAACAATATTAAGCTCAGCCTGAACTATTTCCTTGTCATGCCATCGCGGATGTACCACACGAGACTCCTTTTGCCTTTGATTTCATTTTCCGTGCTCCTATTTTGTCCCTTAAATTCTGTAAGAGAGTCTCTTTATTGGTGCTGCACTTTTTTTGTTGACAGAAGGAGAGGACAGCTACTCTGTCACCATATGACGTGATGTATTTTGCCAGTTGTTCATCAGTCATGATGGACAGAACTTCCTTGTCAACCTGTAAACATATAGAAGAAATACTTGAAATGCTTACTTTGAACTTGAATATAAATAAATACACAGGGAGAGAGAGAGAGAGAGAGAGCTCCAAAGCTAGGACTATCCTGATTTATATCGAGTTTGTACACAGAGACACCAGATAGAAAGCTGGCTTACTTAACACACAGTCCATTACATACATTTCTATACTGTAAAAATCATCTGTAACTATAACGACGTATGCTTATTGGACTGACATAACTTAGAGCAGAGAGTCCACGAGCGCGAACATTAGTTACGGCTAGCGTAACATTATTACGTTATTGAATTAATTGTCTGCCCACCTTGTCTCTTTGCATGTGCAAGATGTCCTCTTGTGGGACGTCTCTTGACCGCAGGAAATCCTCCAAATCCTCCTCCATGACTTTTCGAGCGACAGTATTCCGAGCGAAAGTATTGCGAGATCTTATTGCGAGATCTCGCAAAAAGTATTGCGTGATCTCGCAAAAAGTATTGCGAGATCTCGCAAAAAGTATTGCGAGATCCCGCAAAAAGTATTGCGAGATCTCGCAAAAATACATCGTTTTTTTTTTTTCATCCATGTCACTTCCCGGGCTCCGTACTGTTAAACTAATTGATGTGTGTTTGATTTATTTAACCAGACAGCAGGTGAAGGTGTATATTAGGCCTGGTGATGGAGCTTTCATGTCTGGTCCACTAGAGGGAGCCATAGCCCTGCTTTTAGCCTACATGCAATACGTTTACACAAGCTACATGCTAGTATATTGACAGAATTAATTTAGGTCAGTCTGGTAGATAACCAGTTGGCCTGGTAGAGAACCTGATAACATTTATTATTTACTTGAAGAAGGAATGATGGTTCTAATTCTGTGACTGTCTGTTTCAGATTCATATCTGATCTGGGGTCAGATTAGATGGTTCTAGATTGTTGTGGATGGTTCTATATGGTGTTTATATATGGTTCCAAACACTTCTAAATTCTACTAGATGGTTGTGTTTGCATCCAGATATTCCTGGTCGATGGATTCCTGGGTGCTCCTAGATGGTTCTTAATTGTTCTAGACGGTTGTGTATGTTTCCATGTCATGTCATGTCATGGATGTTTGCGTACAGTTCCAGATGGTTCTAAATGGTTCTAGATAGTTGTTTATGGCTCATGATGCTCATTTAGAAGGTTATAAATTGCTGTGTATGGTTACTGGTGGTGCTAGGTGATTCTAGATGGTTGTAAATGGCCCCAGGTTGTTATAGGTGGTTTCATAGAGGAGAGATGAGATGAGTAGAGAAGAGAAGAGAGATCTTGTAAAAGTGATTGTAAATTAGCCTCAGTGCTCTCAGCAATATTGAACTCTGCTTCCACACAGTGTGTGTGTGTGTGTGTGGACAGCTGCAGTCTTATTTACCTTGGAAGATATTCTGGCAGTTTCCAAGAATATTTCCACAGAGAGAGAGAGGGAGAGGGAGACAGGGAGAGAGAGGGACAGGGAGACAGGGAGAGAGAGAGAGACAGGGAGACTGAGAGAGACAGAGAGGTCATGTTTCATGTTTCAGCAGTTTGTTTTGCTTCTCAGAAGCAGCTCTTACTGAGGAGAGGAAAGAAAGAGTGTGTGTATTTAATGTGTGTGTAGGTTTGTTCAGTGTGTGTGTAATTAACTCTGTGTACCAGTGATAAGGAGAGTTTCCTGCCAACTATTACAAGCATTTACGTCAGACAGAAGCACCCACACACTATACACACACGCTATACACACACACACACACACTATACACACACACACACATAGCCACACGCTAAATACACACACACAGCCAGGTTGGCCAGGCTAGATGACTGAAGACGTGAGATCGAAGAGAAAAAAGGAGGAAAGGAAGGAAGGAAAAGGGAGGGAAGGAGGGAGAGAAGAAAAGGAGGAAGGAAGGAAGTAATAAAAGTAGGAAGGAAAGAAGGAGAGGGATGGATTGCAGTAAAAGAAAGAAGGAAGGAAGGAAAGGAGTAAGGAGGAAAGGAAGGATAAAAACAAACTGCTGACTCAGTACTCTCCATATTGATCCATGAGTCAGAAAACCCAGAGCTTCTACATTCTGGGTGTGTGTGTGTGTGTGTGTGTTGGCTGTAGTTCAGCTCTAACATGGGAAGCTCCTCCAACATCTGACAGCCATTACCGCTATCTGACCTGGAATCACACACACACACACACACACACACACACTGGTCCAGCAGGTTCGTTCTAGTTGGTTGTATATGGTATTATATGGTTCTAGTTGGTTCTAGATGGTTGTGTATGGTATAAGATGGTTGTGTATGGTTCTAGATGGTATTAGATGGTTCTAGATGGTTGTGTATGGTATTAGATGGTTGTGTATGGTTCTAGATGGTTGTGTACGGTATTAGATGGTTCTAGATGGTATTAGATGGTTCTAGATGGTTGTGTATGGTATTAGATGGTTGTGTATGGTTCTAGATGGTATTAGATGGTTCTAGGTGGTTGTGTATGGTATTAGATGGTTCTAGATGGTTGTGTATGGTATTAGATGGTTCTAGATGGTTGTGTATGGTTCTAGATGGTATTAGATGGTTCTAGATGGTATTAGTTGGTTCTAGATGGTTGTGTATGGTATTAGATCGTTCTAGATGGTTGTGTATGGTTCTAGATGGTATTAGTTGGTTCTAGATGGTTGTGTATAGTATAAGATGGTTGTGTATGGTTCTAGATGGTATTAGATGTTCCAGATGTTTGTGTACGGTATTAGATTTAAATGTACCTTGTGATGCCTCACCTCCAGTCATTAATGACTGTGACTTCCTTTCACTCTCATGTTGGTGGGTTGGTAGTGGTGGCCAAGTTACTGCCCATCCCCTCCAGGGCTCCAGCGTACCTCCTCCCTCCTGTTCCATAACCAGCAAGAGGCACTCTCTGCTGCCTCCCCAGCCTCTGAGCTGCCTTTTCTGTTCCTTCGCCGTCCGTCCTATAGCTGTCAGCAGGCCCCAGACAGACTGAGCAATCATACTTTGACTTTTGTCTCTGCAGCCTTGCGGTCTTTATAGCTTGTGGTCTTTCTCTCGAATGCCTCCTTGCAACTCTCCTACCACAGCACTGTCAACTCCGCCAGGATGATGTTTTTTCCCTTGGTGGACCACATGACTGCATCAGGCCTCAGGGTTGGTCAACTCTGAGCTCCCATGCTTGGGCAGACTGCAGCAGATTGGAGTTGGCTTTTCTTAGAATCTGACTTTGCTCCTTCCTTGACAAAGGTGATAGTAGGTGTTACCTTCGTATTGGATTGGAATTTCTTCCACCTCTCCTGCTCCAGTGTGTCAGCGAGCAGTCCCAATACCTTGTCATGGCGCCATCTGTACCCTGCCAGGATGTGTGTCATTGTCACTGCTTGCACAGTGGATCTTCTCTTATCCCCCACCTGTTCAGATTTACTGGTGTTGGAAGGGTAACATAGACAGACCACAGCAGGAAGATGTGGATGCCAACCTCCATAGGTCCGCCCATATTATTCTCCTCCACTTCACCTAGGCCCCTTGAAAGCCAAGTGCTCTTGACCTCCTTCCCTCCTCCTCCATACTCTGTACCTCTGCCTGGACCAAGGCTCCTCTTCCTTGAGTCGGCCTTTGCCCATTGCTGGAAGTGGGTCATTCCAAGTCCTTACCTTCCTGTGCATGTGTGTCCAATGATGTCCCTTAGCTTGAGCCTGCTCTCAGCCTGGACCACTGATAAGGAGGCTGCCCACTTTACGCCCTGATCTTGAATTGATTGTCCCTGGAGTCCTGGTATGTCATGACGAACCTAACTCCTCCACCGAAGACAGGGGCAGTTGCAGCTACCCCAATTTAATGTACAGGCCGACTGAGGTGAAGCTTGGAGGGTTTTCCTAGCCACATCCAGAGTTACTTAGGTTTCTCTCTACTCCTTCCTCAGTTGTCATTGGGACTTCATACACTGTCAGTAGCCACAGGAGTCTTAGCAGCAGGCCATGTCCCAGCCAGTCCTCTGCTTGTTTCTCAGTGCTGGAGACATTGTTTCTGTCTGTTTGGGACTTGTCATCCCATTTCCCTAAGTATCAGTAGTCTATGTGGAAGTGATGAGTTTGTGTCGACAATACAGTTGACCACTAAACAACACAGTTGACCACTAAATACAGTTGACCACTAATCAATACAGTTCACCACTAAACAATACAGTTGACCACTAAACAATACAGTTGACCACTAAACAATACAGTTGACCACTAATCAATACAGTTCACCACTAATCAATACAGTTCACCACTAATCAATACAGTTCACCACTAATCAATACAGTTGACCACTAAACAATACAGTTCATCAATAATCAACACAGCTCAACAATATACAATACAGTTCACCAATAATCATCAAGTGTGTGTGTGTGTGTGTGTCAGGTTAATACATATTCAGCAGGGACATGATGTTTCCTTCTCCTTGGATAATTCCTAATTTTGAGTCATCATCAAGCTCTTTAAAAATGCATCTCCATCTCAACTTCATCTATCCAACAGTGACCATATACTCATACATATACATATTTTCTTTTGGTTGCCAAAACTTGTTATGTCTTCCTTTTTACCAGACAGGATCTGTCTCTGCTTTCTTTCTCTGACAGAAGAGATATTCATAATCTCTTTTTAGGGCCAGATAGGGAAGGGAGGCTCCTGTCTTTGTACTCCCTGGGGCAGTTTGGCCCTCAGGGCAGGAGGTACTGGGTGAAATACAAGCTGCCACTGTCCTCTGACATTTCTCTGCTGCTAATCACTGTCATACCTTGAACACTGGCTTGCTCTCTCTCTCGCTCTCGCTCTCTCACACACACACGCACAATTTAAATGGATTTATTGGTGTTGACTTTTCATCTAAATGGAATCTATCTTCTAGTTTTCAGGAGAGGAGGAGAGTATTAGATGAGGAGGAGGGATAGAGGAAGAGGAGGAGGTGAAAGCCTGAATAAGAAAGCAGCTCCTCCCGTTCAGTCGAGACTCCCACGGCAGCTTCACGCGCCAATCAGAAGAAACGGAGAAATCAGCAGGGAAATCACCATTGAGCTTCTTTCTACACGGCGAGTTACTTGGATTTAACTTTTCATCACTTCCTCCTTCCTTCTGCTCCAAGCGCACTGAGAACACTGAAAAACTCGCGGAACACCGACAGAGCGCTACCGGACTTTACAAGCCCTCCAAAAAAACTCACCGGTCCGGACCGACATGTTCTCTCCCTTACTCTCCGTGACTCTCCTAGCCGGCTCGTGCGTGCTGTGGCCGCCGTCGGTTGTCCAGGCGGCCTCGTGCGAGCTGGTCCGGATCCCGTTATGTCGGTCCATGCCGTGGAACATGACCAAGATGCCAAACCATCTACACCACAGCACCCAGGACAACGCTGTTCTAGCCATAGAGCAGTTTGAAGGACTGTTAGGTAAGTTAATTAAGTAATTAGCTCACTAATTAACTAACTGACTGACTGACTGACTGGGTCCTATTAGTTACAACCAGTCTTATTAAATCCTGTTACTGGTACTACATCACAGGTCACAGTGCAGTTTAAAGACTATTAATGTCAAAATCAAACCTTATCAGTAATCAATATCACACCTGAACACACACACACACACACACACACACACACACACACACACACAATTGATCAGAAATACAGTCTAGCTGATTTTTAATGGAATAGCTACATAGGCGTACAGAGGCCCATTTTCAGCAACCATTACTCCTGTGGTCCAATAACACATTGTGTTAGCTAATCCAAGTTTATCGTGTTAAAAGGCTAATTGATCATTGAAAACTGTTGTGCTGATTAAAGAAGCAATAAAATTGGCCTTCCTTAGGCTAGTTGAGTATCTGGAGCATCAGCATTTGTGGGTTCGATTATAGTCTAAAAATGGCCAGAAAAAAAAGAACTTTCTTCTGAAACTCGTCAGTCTATTCTTGTTCTGATGAAGGCTATTCCATGCAAGAAATTGCCAAGAAACTGGAGATCTCATACAATGGTGTGTACTACTCCCTTCACAGAACAGAGCAAACTGGCTCTAACCAGAATAGAAAGAGAAGGGAGGCCCCGGTGCACAACTGAGCTAGAGGACAAGTACACCAGAGTCTCTAGTTTGAGAAACAGGCCCCTCACAGGTCCTCAACTGGCAGCTTCATTAAATGGTACCAAAACACCAGTCCCAACATCAACAGTGAAGAGGTGACTCCAGGATGCTGGCCTTCTAGGCAGAGTAGCAGAGAAAAAGCCATATCTGAGACTGGCCAATAAAAGGAGAAGATTAAGATGGGCAAAGAACTATTTAGGGAAGAAGCAGTCAGCTGGTATTCTGTCACCAGATCTCAACCCTATTGAGCTGTTGTGGGAGCAGCTTGACCGTATGGTACGTAAGAAGAGCCCATCAAGCCAATTCAACTTGTGGGAGGTGCTTCAGGAAGCATGGGGTGACATTTCTTCAGATTACCTCAACAAATTGACTAGACTAGAATTGACTAGACTAGAATGCCAAAGGTCTGCAAGGCTGTAATTGCGGCAAATGGAGGATTCTTTGACGAAAGCAAAGTTTGAAGGACAAAATTATTATTTCAAGTAAAAATCATTATTTCTAACCTTGTCAATGTCTTGACTATATTTTCTATTCATTTTGCAACTCATTTGATGAATAAGAGTTTTCATGGAAACATAAAATGGGTGACCCCAAATTTGTGTGTGTGTGTGTGTGTGTGTGTGTGTGTGTGTGTGTGTGTGTGTGCCAATCAAGGACTTAATCTAAATCCACTGCCCCAGCCAGGAGTTTTGATAGGATGCTGTCTTAACCAATGGCCTGGGGCCCAAGACGGGACAGGCGCGTACTATTGAGTACTATTGTGGTTTAATGAACAAAGTACTAGTATGGTTCAATGAGCAGAGTACTACTGTGGTTTAATGGGGAAAGTACTAGTGTGGTTTAATGATCAAAGTACTAGTATCGTTTAATGAGCAGAGTACTACTGTGGTTTAATGAGGAAAGTACTTGTGTGGTTTAATGAGCAGAGTACTAGTATGGTTTAATGAGGCAAGTACTAGTATGGTTCAATGAGCAGCGTACTACTGTGGTTTAATGAGGAAAGTACTTGTGTGGTTTAATGAGCAGAGTACTAGTATGGTTTAATGAGCAAAGTACTATTGTGGTTTAATGAGCGGTGTACTACTAGTATGGTTTAATGAGCAGAGTACTAGTATGGTTCAATGAGCAGAGTACTACTGTGGTTTAATGACCAGAGTACTAGTATGGTTCAATGAGCAGAGTACTACTGTGGTTTAATGAGCAGAGTACCAGTGTGGTTTAATGAGCAAAGTACCAGTGTGGTTTAATGAGCAGAGTACTAGTGTGGTTTAATGAGCAAAGTACCAGTGTGGTTTAATGAGCAGAGTACCAGTGTGGTTTAATGAGCAAAGTACCAGTGTGGTTTAATGAGCAGAGTGTATGTATTGATGACTAGGCTCGGTGTGCCGTTTAAAACAGGATGGGACTAAGTACTTTTTACTTTTAGTAAAAATTGGATATTTGCTAGTCAACATGATTTTAGTCAACCAGCTTCAGGGCTGGCAGTCTGAAACCTGCACACTGGTTAGGAGATGCTAACCACCTGAAGGAATTTTATTTGCATGGGTTTTAATGTTTTTTTTTTTAAACTGTTTATTGGAATTTTGCATTTTACAAATCACAGAATCAACATATTAAATAATTCCAGTATAACCCCCACCCCTCCCCTACTCCCCAACATATCAACCCCGCAGCATCCTCCAAAGATAACCAAAACAGTGACATCAAGCCCAAGTAAATACATAACACATGTACAATGAACTCAATTAGATAGACACAAACGAGAAAATATATATATTTTTTAATTATTAAATAATAATAAAATTAAAGTTTACACTCATCTTTATAAAATAACTTTTAGTTAGACTACTACCGTACTGCTCCAAGCCAAGAAAGAATTAGGTTATGAACTCTTCCAGTCTGTTATTTGGGTTAGGTTGTCATAGGTTGTAAGCGTCTTTGGGTACTTATAAAAGCGCTATATAAGTCCAATGTATTATTATTTATTATTATAGTAGGTAAGAAAAGGCCTCCAGACTTCAATGTAAATTTGTACATTTTTCCAAGCTCCAAGTAAAACATAATCTCTCTAAGCCATCTTGTATGGGATGGTGGCACCGATCTCCTCCAATTGAGGAGGATGACATGTCGAGCTAACAGAGTAGTAAAGGCAACCACATTACACATTTCAGTCGGCCACACTGTGTCCTCGGGCCTCAGTCCAAATAGGGCAATAATAGGAAGAGGTTTGATTGTCATATTATACATGTCGCTAAGGGTTTCAAAGACCTTCCAGAAAGTCTGAAGGCTTGAGCACCAAAACATGTGCAACCAGGTTGCAGTGGTAAACTTGCACCGATCACA
This sequence comes from Hoplostethus atlanticus, assembly GCA_034670405.1. Classification (NCBI taxonomy): domain Eukaryota; kingdom Metazoa; phylum Chordata; class Actinopteri; order Trachichthyiformes; family Trachichthyidae; genus Hoplostethus; species Hoplostethus atlanticus. The sequence goes on along the minus strand of JAXDDX010000332.1, from coordinate 92,693 downwards.
GGTGGGATCAGTGTTTGGGTATATCCTTGCCAGTTTCTCCTTAGACCGTGTCTAGCACAAGGAGAGGAGTGTACTAGGTCAAGAATTGAAGCTCACTGGTCCTCTGCAAAAGACAGGCCTAGATCTTGTTCCCAAATTGTCCTTAGGTTGTTCAGAGATTGTGGGTTAATAGCGTTAATTACATCATAAATCCAGGAGATGGCACCTTTTGAGACTAGCCTTCAAACCTAAAAGAGGATTGAAAATCCTAAAGGGGTACTTGGTGGTCGCTCTGGGAAAGGGTGGTAGCCTTTTTGTACAAAGTGCCTAATCTGTAGGTACCGAAAAAAATGGGAGCGCGGCAGTGCATACTTTTCCGACAATTTCTCAAATTATGCAAATCCCCGTTTACATATAAATCCTTAACAGCTCTAATGCCGTTCCCATGCCATGCCCGAAAGGCCAGGTCAGACATAGAGGGAGTGAAAAGATGATTTGCAAGAACAGGAGCCTTAAGTGAAGCGTTCTGCAATCCGAAAACTGTACCCAAATCTTTAATGTATGGGCAACTACGGGGTTTTCAAAAGAGCCAGCGTGAAGAGATAAAGGGGCAGAGATCAAAGAGGGGAGTTTCAATTTAAAAGATTCCAATTTACCCAAAGTGGAGCTTCTGCACCACCACTGACCCACATTATAATATTTTTGATATTGCTAGCCCAATAGTAGTGAAGAAAATGAGGCATGGCCATAGCTCCTAACTTTTTCGGCCTTTGTAGAAATGATTTACGAATACGTGGAGTCTTAACGTCCTATATAAAGCCAGTGAGGATTTGGACCAGTGATTAAAAAGTGTTTTTTAGGAAAGAAAAATTGGAATACTTTGGAACAAATAAAGAAATCTAGGTGGAACATTCATCTTAATCAGGTTAATCCGGACAGCTAATGATAGAGGTAATGAACGCCAATGGTGTATGTCCTGCTTGCACTGATCAATTAGAGGTGTGAAGGTTTAGTTTAAATAGCATGTGAAAGGAGCGAGGTACCACCACCCCGAGATATTTAAAATGGGATGACACTCTTGAATGGGAATGCTGCAGCCGGGATATTGAGGGTCGCAGAGTTTACAGGGTAAAGTTCACTTTGTAGCCTGAAAATCTTCCAAATCGGTCCAAAATAGGCAGGGGATGAGGTAGCAAAGATGTTGGGTTGGCAATATATAAAAGGAGGTCATCAGCATAAAGAGATAAATGGTAAATGGACTGCATTTATATAGCGCTTTTATCCAAAGCGCTTTACAGTATATGCCTCTCATTCACCCATTCACACTCACACTCACACACCGATGGCAGTGAGCTACCATGCAAGGTGCTTCCTGACCATCGGGAGCAATTTGGGGTTCAGTGTCTTGCCCAAGGACACTTCAACATGTGGACTGGAGGAGCCGGGGATCAAACCTACGATCTTCTGATTGGAGGCCGACCCGCTCTACCTCCTGAGTCACAACCAGCCCCGATAGAGATAATTTATGTGTGGTATCCCCTCGGGTTATCCCTTCTAAGGCTTAATGGAGAGCTTTAGTGTCACACGATGGTCTAAATGCTGTTTCAGAGGCTTTTCCACCCTGCAAAAATACAAATTCTCGGGGAAACACTGAATATGTTTTTTGGAAGTTTTTGGCATGAAAATGCTCCAATTTAAATATATAGAATGGCGGCACAAAAAGATACAGGTTGAGTTAGGGCTACGCGATTGTTACGTTACAGTCATTTAGCAGACGCTTTTATCCAAAGCGACTTACAACGGTGATAGTTGACAATATGTGGAGATCGAACCTACAACTCAGGCTCAGTTACATCGCTCATTTGATGCTTAAAGCACTTTGAAAAACAAAGTTATAAAACTTGATTTTGACACAGCGGAAGCATTAAATGGATTGTAGTACACTAGTCTTTTATTCCTTGAATAGCGTGTTTTAAGACATACTTTTCCTAGTTCTTAAATGGCACACCCAGTCAACAGATAATTATAAAAATCATAATTAAATTATGATTTATAAATTTACAAAATCATATCTGCTGCCAATTTCTATAATTCTCTCCCACTATTTTGAAATACCCACAAATGCAATGAGGCAAATGTTCAAAGAACACAGTTGTACCATGTTTGGGCTGGGCTGTAGGCAGAGCACCGTATATATCCCTGTTCACGGTTTCCCCTGTTATTTTCATTCACCTGAGGGTAAACATCTGGAGGCGTGACTTTCAATTAATTTTGTTTCTTTATTGAGCAATCAAATATATTTTGTTGAAAGCAAAACATAATTTTGAGATCAAATGAATTAATTGAAAGCAAAACTATTTGCATTACAAAAAAATATTTACAAGTTGAAACCTTTTTTTTTGGAAAACTTTTGGTTTGCGGATCAACCAGATTTCCGCAAGTCTGTTTCATTTGGGCTTTGGGCTTCATTTATAAACAGTGTATATGATCAAAAGACACAAAATTATTTCAAAATTAGTTGTTACTTTCAAAATAAGATTTCTTGATTGCACAATAAAGAAACTAAATGACCCCTTATGGCTCATACACCAGAACATCCATCATCACTAGCGACACCTAGTCTATTTCTGATGCAGAAGCCCATCCACTATTTGGTTTAGACCCACTTTTTTAAGGAAAGTGGGTAATTCATTCAGCTTTGATCTTTTTATTCTTCGTTCAGAAAGTGGGAAAGTAGAAAAGCTGGGATTTGAACCCAAGAGACTAACTACCTCTGGACACCAGAGAGCTACAATTGTATTACATTCATCCAGTTCCACACGTTCCCACTGGGAGCTGACCAGTACAACCAGTCTTCTACTGGTTCCACTGGGAGCTGACCAGTACAACCGCAGTCTCTACTGGTTCCACTGGGAGCTGACCAGTTCAACCAGTCTCCTACTGTTGACCAAAGAACAGTTCCTGTGTAGCAGTTGGGAGTTCAGTGCCTTGTTCAAGGGCTCATTAAAAGTAGTTCCTTCACTTCCCCTGCCCAGAGAGGAAACTCTGCAGTAACAAGCCTTGAGATTGCTGCTGCCCTCTTCATCCATACTGGGCAGATGTCTGATTCCAGTACAGCTCTGCCCTGTATTTGTTCAGCTAAACCACAGGAGATTAGTCTGCTCTACTGGCCCGTTGCCTGCTGGTACTGGTTCATAGTAGAGACATTCTTTAGCACATACTAGTTGATACTAGTATGTACTCTGTATTGATAAGCTGTACAGCTAATACTGCACATATCCAAATGTGCACGTTCTGTCCATATGCTATCTTCATGTGTGAATATATCTGATTAGGTGGATAGTTTCGTACAATGCATGTATACACCATTTCTGTACACAAGCCTATGTATGGCCTTCTGTAGACCTGCTAATGTGAATGTGACACACATCCTGTGTAAGACCTCCTGACCAAATACCAGGATGCAGTCCAGGTTGCTTTCTGACCTGTAACAACCCTACAGTCCTGTCCAGGACTGTTAACTGTGTTATTCCTCTTCCTACTCCCGTTGTCATGTCCACTACAACAGTACTTTGTTCAGAGAATATTGAGAGCATATGATGGCACATTTCTCCTCTTTGCTGTAACCTCTATATTTCACTGGCAAGGTCTGCGGTCCTGAAATGCTTTGAATCATAACTCTGTGTTTCTTAATGGAGACTATTTCCCACATAAAGCCTACGACCTTCCCTCCCTCCATTATCAAGAGCTCTGTGGCCATTTGTACTGCCCCATCCTGTTTTAAACATGGAGTGGTTCAATCCCTCCTTAAAAGGGTTATCCAATACCCTACAGTTCTGTCTCAGCTGTCATTTCTGAACAAAATTTTTCATTTGGTTTCAGAGTCAGCTCTGAAAGTGTCCAATGATCTGTTCATCATGGTGATCCATCATCTGATGTATCATGTCATTCTGATTGACTGTCAGACATGGCATAGGGTTGTGGATAGTGGCATCTGAGGAACACAACCTTCTCAGTTAGCTTAGGCAATTTCTTCCTCCCTGTCTATCATTTCTTGTGATGTCCATCAAGGTTCTATTCTAGGTCCAGTTCTCTATTCCATATGCTTCCATTAGGTTGTATCATTCAGAATTACAATTTCTTTTACAGTTACGCTGACGATACCTAGCTTTATCTCAGGCTAAGGACCAATGATCAGTCCAATTTAAATAACCTGTCTTGATGACATTAAATGTTGGATGGCCCAAAACCTTAAATCTTACATTGTTTTAATTTGGACCCCCTGATTCTGTCAAAATGATTATAAACAACTTGGGCCAGTTAACGACCACCTATATTAAACCTTATACATGATCTTTGCTTTGGCCCATACGTTTGGTAAATAAGTAAATTCGTGAAAACTGTTTTCAGCTTAGAAATATCTCCAAGATCAAATCTTTACACAGTCAGTATATCTTTGCGATAGCTGGCTTCACAAAACCAAACAACTGATAATCCTGGATAACTGGTTTCACAAAGGTGGTTATCAACTCGCTCTGTCAGTCCAGGATTTCCCAATCAGCTATGGGCACATTCACATAAAACGGGTGGGTTTTGTGAAAAAATAATATGCAACATTGACAGATCCAGAGCAGCGGATTTAACATTGGATGAAACTATTTATTCTTGTGGGGAAATTAGGTTGTTACAGAAGCAAAAGTAAAATAGCAGCAGGGAAAATGAAAAAGAATAATATAGCCGCAAGCGGAAATTTGCGGATTCAAACCTTTTTGCGGTTTAACAAATCTGAAACTGTGTTTTAAAGAATCTTTAGCCTCTATGGGATAATCTAGTCCAGATTTGACCAGTCTAAGGCCCAATCCCAATTCACCCCTTGGCCCTACCCCTTAGCCCTTCCCCTCCGTTTTGCCCATTCACGTGTAGGGGTAGGGTGTCCCGATTCTTGTTGGGATCGAGGGGTAGGGCGAAGTGTTAGGGCTACATGACCCTCCAAATTTTTTCAGGGGCACACTACAAACCGAGGGTTAGGAGAAATCTCCGACAATCATCGGCAAGATGGTGGCAAACGCTGCACAAGCAACAAAAGGAAACCACAAATGTAGTATTTTCTTCGTTAATAAAGATTTTAAAAATATTATAACCGTCGTATTATCTTAGTTTAATGTTGTTTCAATGTATTATAGACCTTTTCTTTATAACAAGCATAACAAAAAATCTCAAGTATGCCGATGTCTCTACCTCACTAGTTAACATTACAACATTGTTTTTAGGCTGATTTGTGCATAACAGTCCCGCATTTTGACATATTTCCATGTCGCATTTCCCCCCTTTGATGGCATATGATGCCGAAATATAACTGAAGTTCAGCAGCGAAGTTGCTGCACTTGTTACGGCTCCTCTAATATCAGTGCAGACTGGCAGGGTAACGGTAGGAGCACGGCTTGCTAGCCTACAGAGCACCGCTAACACTATTCTGTCATGAAGTGGCCCGGTAATGAAGCAGTGCTCTTTTTTATTTGATGACTTGTTTGATCGATTGAGAGCGTGAAACGTATAAGTTGTGAACGAATCGCGAGCGTCCATGCTTTTCTATCTCCATCAGATAAATGGCAAATGGCACTGTGATAATACCATTATAGCCATAGTAATGTCCGATAACAAACTCGTCGCGTCTGTTTACGTAAACGTCATCGATGACGTATCAGGGTCTTGAAAGGTTGTCCCATTTCATAGGGGGAGATTTCAACCACTACCCCTTGTAACTCTGTTCCGAGGGGCAAGCCGAAAAGCGAGGGGCACTCGAAAACGAGGGGTAGGGGTAAAAATGAGAATTGGGATTGGGCCCAAGTATAGTGGTTTTTGATCAGGACCTGGTCTGATGTGGTCTAGATGTGAAAAAAGCAGTGAAATCTCCTTTTGCAAGTTTATCTGCAACCTCATTTCCCTCTATTCCAACATGTGCTGGTATCCAACAGAAATTAACATCTTTTCCTAGTTACTGTAGATTCAATAAGATCATATAAACCTCAATTAAAAGATCCTCTTTAACTGTTTGTCCTGATTTTACACTTTGTATTGCACCGGTTGCTGTTAGTTCTGCAGTGTATACTGATAACCTGTTTGAAATTCTCTTAACAATCCCTTTGTCAAATTCTAGAGTGTATATGCCCACTCCTACATATTAATTGTTTGAGTGTTTTGATCCATCTGTAAAAATATTTAGATAATTATAGTAGCTGCTCTTCAAATATTCTTGAACCAAATACCCAATGTTATTATTCCTCTCTGTCCACTCTCTTTTCTAACATTTGAAGATTTACCTTGGGTTAGAAAAGACTGAATGCTTCTTCTTTGCACCTAAAACCGGTTCTCACAGAGGAAGTGATGTTTTTCTGATCAATGGCTATACCTCCTTCATTGACCAAACATCATTCCATTCATTAAACCTTATTGAATGGGGAAATGTTAGAATTGGAAAATTAAAAAAATGATCAACAGAAGAGAAATAACAATAAATATTAAAAGTGATTTAAAGTCTATTCCTTAAAGGAACAGTTCAATTTGTTTAAAAAGCCTACATCTGATTTGTCAAAAACATTTAATTTTGTGATTTTACTGTCACGCATTACCAGTCAACACTGGTCTCCATATTGTTCACCATGACAATATGAACCTCTCGATTGTGTGTGCAATTCACCAGCAATCATAAATATGAAAAAAAAGGACAATATAGAAATTTTAAATCATTAGGTTGTGACACTAACAGCAAATTTTACACTCCCACAACACCAAATCTCAAATTTCAGGTCAGTCGGACCAGTGGTTTGGGAAATACGGACCCCCAAAGTTTGAGAGTTTGTGCAAAAAGGGGCATGGCCGCCAACCTTTGAACCCTCATATCTCAGGAACTACTGGGCCAATCTTCAAAAAATTGGTAGCGTTGGAAAGGGAAGAGATTCAAAATTCAAAAGCTTGAATTTTTCAGATTCGAGTATATTGCAGCTTTGGTCAGTTCTTTCACAATATAAGGCCCACTATGACGTAAGAATAGGCCTACCGAGTTTGTCTATGATGTAACAATTGGTGCCCAGTTTTTCTATGACGTGACAATCGGCACCCAGCGTTTGTCTCTGACATGACAATCACCACATTCCCATGTACAACGTTATAAGATATGGCATCACTAGACATGCCTGTGTAGAAATATGTGATGCCATTTGGTTTATTTTTTTTATTTTTTATTATTAATCTTTTATTTATACTGAAAGGATACAATAGGCAATATTTTACCTGTTTTCATTGTCTTTCAGTAGCTTGAAATAGTTCATATTACACTTAACATCATTAGTATGTAACAGCGAACATATGTACAATACAAATGCAAAATTAATATACAAAGATATATGGTTGGACTAAATTCACAATTTCCCAGGTAAACTTTTCATATCCTTCAAGCATTCCTTGTCATGTCAGGTGGATTTTGACTCCCAAGATGGGTTTTGGTCATGAGAGGAATCTATGCATGTAGAAAATATACATTATAATGCATTTTATCAATCATCTCTGTGGGTATGCATTTTTTTAATCTGTATTGCTGCTAAACAAAAAATATTACACCTCTGAAATTTCTGTATATTTTAGTTAACATGTGGGTGATTAAATTCCAGGAAAGGTAATCTCAAGGTCATGTGATCCACAAGGTCAATTTTAAGGTCATAGCAAAGGTCAAGAGGTCAACGTACCCCAATATACTCGAATCTGAAAAATAATGACTTTTGAAGATTTTGAATTTTGAATCTCTTCCCTTTCCAACGCTACCAATTTTTGGAAGATTGGCCCAGTAGTTCCTGAGATATGAGGGTTCAAAGGTTGGTGGCCATGCCCCTTTTTGCACAAACTCTCAAACTTTGGGGGTCCGTATCTCCCAAACCACTGGTCCGACTGATCTGAAGTTTGAGATTTGGTGTTGTGGGATCTCAACCAACAAGTACACCAAGTTTCATCAAATTCTGAGATGGTTGGGTTTAAAATGTCTGTTATTTTGGGTGATTTGACACGGAATGACCCTATATCCATTCATTACTCCAATTACCAATACGCTGAGAACACACTGAAGAAGTAATGATGTATGTTACTGCAAACTGCATGCAGAGTGACAGAAGAAGATAAACTCCACAAACATATGCACTTAACTTTATGGTTAAGTAAGCAAGGCCACTAGGACAGAGGCTTCCATTCTCAAACAACAAAGCCCAGTTTCAAAATAAAAGCAAAGATTTGTGGCGCCCCCTATTGGCCAATGTTAAGATAATTTTACAAACTGAGTTCAACATAAATATCTACAAAGTTTTGTGATGATTGGACAAACTCATTGATTTATGCCACAATTTGCGCGAGGCCCACGCCCTTGCTCGGCAACGCCGTCAGCCCCTATTGGTCAATTTCAAAAACATCTTGGGGACATGTTTCAACAGCTTAATTAAAAATATCCACCAAGTTTGGTGATTTTTGGACAATCTGTCATTGATTTATGGTGATTTATAGTTGTCAATTTGAATGAAACTGTCAGGGTATGTTTCAGGTACTTGTATGGACATATCCTGCAAGTTTGGTGATGATTGGCCCAACGGTTGTTGACTTTGGTCTATTTATGTGCTGAGCCACGCTTTTGAAGTTCATTAGTCAATATCTTGAAAACTAAAAAAGGTTTAGGAGGAGATGTCAAAAATGTGTTTTTCAAAAAATTCAAAATGGCAGAAAATCTAGTCAGGCGGACCTTAGTGGTTCTTGAGGCTTTTTGTAGAGCACATTGAGCTGGACTTGTGTGTCAAATTCAAGTCAATCGGAGTCACGGTGTGAGGGGCGTGGCCTTTCCAAAATCACGTTTTATTACACCAGCGCCACCATCTGGCCGATTGGGCTCATGTTTCTTGGAAAGTATTTGCACATCATTTCCAGTTATTGGGCCAAGTTTCATGGTTTTAGCTCATTACAGCTCAAGGCAATTTGAGCCGCAGCAGAAGAATAATAAACCGGCAGAAACTTAATAGGGTTTGACCCCTTCAGGGTTTAAACCCTAATAAGCACACTGACACATCCAGGGGAGGGCTGAGGGGTGTGGCGGTAGATGCCTACTACGTACCAGCTCATTGGCTCCCTCCAGTGGTAGTGAACTGAAAGAAGGATCAAAGGTCTCGAGGAGGAAGAGAGGGTCAAGCAGAAAGCCGCGTGCCATGAACGTGCCATGAAACTGAGTAAAGTTATTTTGAAGTTCACAGAGTATTTGTGTTTGATTATAGAATAGAAGAACCCTCTCTTCCAGTGAACTGAAGTTTTTGTAGTTACTTTTAGTCAATTGTTGTGCTGAATTAACGGTAAGTGCAAAGTATGGGAAAGAAATGGATTACTTGGCTAAACTGCAAGTAGCCATGTGGCATTTCATGGTAACATTAGCTAAAATATGCAAGTTAGTCTTGTTTTCTGTCTGTGCGACACAAGTGAGTTCCTTTTGTAGCCTTTAGCTCACTTGATTAGATTAGATTAGATTCAACTTTATTGTCATTGCACAGAGTACAAGTACTGAGACAAAGAAATGTAGTTTGGTATCACCATGGTGCAGAGTTCTACAAGGTGACAGCCGAGGGGAAGAAGCTGTTCCTGAGCCTGCTGGTCCTGGAACGGAGAGACCTGTAGCGCCTCCCAGAGGGGAGGTGGGCAAACAGTTCCAGGAGGTGCCGAACCAGAGCCTGTAGGATCATGAAGGATCCTCACCACCCCAACAACAGACTGTTTCAGCTGCTGCGGTGACGCCCACCAAGTGTGTGGAACTTGGTGGGGGCCCTGGTGAGATCAGAGTTCATAGTCCTGATGGGGAAAGAAACACCGTCTCAGTCTCTCTGTTTTGGCAGCGTGACTGCGGAGGCGCTTGCCTGACCGCTGGAACAGTCTGTTGTTGGGGTGGTATGGTGATTATTTAGTTCACATATAGACACCGTCAGACTGTCAGCAAGCCTGTGTTTCTTGTGCGTCTTGTCTGTCCATGTCTTGGTAGTCTTTCTTCTCGTTTTTTCTCTTCTTTGTTAGTGTTGGCTCATTTATTTTCTTGTCCCCTCACTGAGACTTCACATGATGATAGACCCACAAATCTTGTCATTTGTTTTATGGTAGTAAACAAATTGTCACCATATCTACTTGCTAAATATGACTTGCTAAATATATAGTTTTAATTTTTTTTTAAACATGTAGCCAAGTTATGTAAAGAATATGAATAAAGAATATTTTTGTGAATCAATGGTGCACAATGCGAGCGTACAGTGCATGGCGGCTGATTTTTGGTAGTTTCGTGGCCAGAGGCGTGTGGTGCACCAGTTAAAATGGAGTTGGATTAGGAGGAATCATCAGTAGGTGTGGTGAGCCAATGACCAATCAAATCACCCCCTCTCACCTCACTGTTTGGTGATGGAAGAGGACAGTCTGGTGCAGCTCCGTCAAGAATTGCCACAAGCGAATAGTTAGTAGCTAGTTAACAACAATAGTTGATAGTTAACCAATCAATAAGCCTTTTATAAAGAAAAAGCATTTATGGAGATAAATTCTAATGTTGTGTAATGTTTTCCTGCTTGAGGGATTTATATCAAGGTCAAATTGGCCAATAAATCATCCACAAAACGAGTTAGTAAGCTTTTGAACAGGGAACCCCCATGCAGGGCAAATCCCTATAATCCTTGACACCAAAATTGAACTGCGCTGCTTGATCATCACTGACACGCCCTCTACTGGTCGTCACTGACACACCCTCTACTGAACCTCACTACTGATGCTCACTGACACTTCCTACTGATGCTCACTGACACACCCTCTACTGATCCTCACTGACACGCCCTCTACTGATCCTCACTGACATTCCTCCTACTGATGCTCACTGACACTCCTACTGATCCTCACTGACACTCCTCCTATTGATCGTCACTGACACGCCCTCTACTGAGCCTCACTGACACTCCTCCTACTGATGCTCACTGACACTCCTACTGATCCTCACTGACACTCCTCCTATTGATCGTCACTGACACGCCCTCTACTGAGCCTCACTGACACTCCTCCTACTGATGCTCACTGACACTCCTACTGATCCTCACTGACACTCCTCCTACTGGTCGTCACTGACACGCCCTCTACTGATCCTCACTGACACGCCCTCTACTGATCCTCACTGACACTCCTCCTACTGATGCTCACTGACACTCCTACTGATCATCACTGACACACCCCCTACTGATCCTCACTGACACTCCTCCTACTGGTCGTCACTGACACGCCCTCTACTGATCCTCACTGACACTCCTCCTACTGATGCTCACTGACACTCCTACTGATCGTCACTGACACACCCCCTACTGATCCTCACTGACACTCCTCCTACTGATCATCACTGACACTCCTCCTACTGATGCTCCCTGACACGCCCCGTACTGATCCTCACTGACGCCCTTTACTGATCCTCACTGACACGCCCCCTACTGATCCTCACTGACACTCCTACTGATGCTCACTGACACACCCCGTACTGATCATCACTGACACTCCTACTGATGCTCACTGACACACCCCGTACTGATCATCACTGACACTGACTCTGTTTGTTGTCTAGGTACTGGCTGCAGTCCAGACTTGCTGTTCTTCTTATGTGCGATGTACGCTCCGATCTGCACCATTGACTTCCAACACGAGCCCATTAAACCCTGCAAGGCGGTGTGTGAACGGGCTAAATGTGGCTGTGAGCCGGTGATGAAGCGCTATAACCACAGCTGGCCAGACAGCCTAGCCTGTACTGACCTGCCACTGTATGACCGCGGAGTCTGCATCTCCCCCGAGGCCATCGTCAAGGCAGAGGGACCAGGTATGATGATTCTTCTTCTTCTTCTTATTATTATTGTTCTTGTGATGAACGACTGCAGAGTGCATCTCCCTCGAGGGAATTGACAGACAGACCAGGTAACATTATGATTATTATGTTTGCTAGCAGAACAAGCTTCTACATCTACAGTGCCTTCAAAACGTCTTCAACCCCCTCGACTTTTTCTGCATTTTATGGTGTTGCAGTCTAATTTCAAAATGTATTCAACTGCAGTATTCTGTCAACAATCTACACAAAATACCCCATAATAACAAATTTGTTATTAAAGTTGTTACATTTTTAAAGAGTTTCAGTAGTTTGCCGAAGCACCTTTGGCAGTGATTCCAGCTTCCAGTCTTGGAAATGGATCTGGATCAGCTCGGCTTGTCTGGATTTGGGGATTTTCTCTCATTCTAAATTCCAGATTTACTCAAGCTTGGTCAGGTTGGATGGGGAGCGTCTTCAGCTATCTTCAAGTCATGCCACTGACTTTCAATGGGATTCAAGTCTGGTCTTTGGCTGGGCCACTCAAGGACTTTGCCATTCTTGTAGTGAATCCATTCCACTGTCCTCCAATCTCAGGTCTTTGGCTGTCTGAAGCAAGTTCTCCAGAATTTGCCAGTTTTTGACTCCATTCATTCTGGAGTACTCTATTCAGCCACATAAGATGGAGCAAACATCTGAGGTTATGTAAAGATCACCTACCCTTACGAATTTCACCTAGCCTGAGTGTACAACCACAGGTAAGATATTCTCACGCCTCATGGCCAAACCTTTGTAAGTATTTTATAATCCACATATGCAAAACAAACACCGATCTGACCAAATTATGTCTCTGCACAACATTGGTACAATGTAATCCGAGCCGGTAGCTCAACACCAATGACCATGCTCTATCAGCTTCCTGTTGTGTTCCCCAAAACAAAATAATCTTGTCGTGACAAAAGTTTTCATCATTTGACCGAAGACCTTCATCCATCGTAAATGGATTCACAACATAAGAAGAGAGCCTGGTCATCATTTCAGGGTAAGATCACAGCCAATGCCATTAACCTAGCATTAGCATGTAATGTTATTAAGCAAACTATAGTAGTAACCTAATATATGCTGTCACGTTTATAGGCTAGGCTAAGTTGCTAGCATTACCTATCACCCCAAAAGATGAGGTAAGCAATCTTATTAATGCTAATAATTATTATTCTTAGTATTCTCATTAAACAGATATCCATATACAGTATTTTTATTTACAGACATACAGATAGCACTGTAAAGTCTGGAAGGATGACAAGTGTTCACCCAATTGTAGTGAATATTTATTTTGAGATTATATTACATTACAGTAATTTAGCAGACTGTTTTATCCAAAGCGACTTACAATAAGTGCATTCAACATAGGTAGGCAAGAGAACCACTAGTCACCAGAAATCGTAAGTGCATCTCCTTCCTCAACAAGCATCTAAAAGCAGAACCAGTGCTAAGGTAAAAGTGCAATAAGTTAGCTACCTACTTTTTAATTAAACAAATGAGACAAATTAGTGAAGCAAATAAACAAAAGCTAAGACAAATAGGTGAATGAGAGATATGTCATTCAATAACCACTGCTCCTTGTAAAGAGACTGATCAGGAAGATATTGTGGCTTGTCAGTTAACTGCAGCTTTATTTCTTCAGAATTACATAAGCTGTGTTCTGCACAGCATTTCAGTCCCTTACAACTGATTTGATTTGTTATATCCCTGCAGGATTTTCATGGCAGAGGACCTCCAAGAGGATACATTGAGGTAACCTACTTTAGATAAATTGTGATGGTGTACATGATGGGGGCAAATTAGAACAAGTACATTGGGATATGAGTTATGAAATTATAAGTGATGGGGTATAAAGCAATAAAACTGCATATTTTAATCTTGAAGTTCTATAACAGGAGCATGATGGGTTGAAGTTTGATTGATAACTTAGACTGTTTACTTGTTCCTTTTCACCCAACCATATACTCATTCTGCCACTCAGTATACGTTAGAGCTAAGTATAGTCAAAGTTAAATCTTCAGATACAAAGAAATTACTTAATGAGAAATTACTTCTTTATTGAATAGAATATTGTATGTATAATTGTATAATTCATAATGAAGTTCATTGACTATTAACCCCATATGGATGAAAACACCCTTTGCAATTTAAACTATGTAGTGTTGCATTCCACTTCGAAATTATTAAGATTATGGAGACAAAAGTTCAAAATGTGCCACTGTCCCAAAACCTGGGTAGCACACTATATAAGGGTGAACAGGTTTGGTTTTACTTGTGCCTTTTAAAAACCTAGTATCCTCCTTTTTTACCTTGTAGTTGCAGTGAAGAATCAATTAGATGGTTTCAAGACAAGGGGCTCTGTTTTCGTGGCGGCGCTTGGTGGATGGCAATGGATGGCGACTGAACAAGGTTGAACGACTCAACAAGACTTGTTTACCATGGCATTAGACATGGATGTTGAAATCACCAAGAATAAAAATTCTGTCAGATCTAGACATGATTGAAGACAAGAAATGTAGGAGGCCTGTAAATGGCGGGCACATAGCACTGGATATATCAGTTCAACTTTAAGCAGCTGTGCCTCAAAGCCAGAATAGTCTCGGACAGTCAATATATATGGCACTTAAAATGACTCTTAAAAACAGTAGCTAATCCCCCACCCTGTCCAGCAGTCTGTAGGAGAGACTTCAGAAAAGGGGCTTAACTCCATTAACATAACATAACTCCAACATTAAGCTAAGTCTCAGTCACAAATAATATATCCAGTACACAAGATAAGAAGAAATGATTCAGGGTTGGCAAAACGTCTGCCTCCCCAAGTTCTGGTCTACAGTGGTAGTTTGGATGTTGAGGAGGGTTTGACGGTCATACACCAAAACTGAAGAAACATGGACAAACAAGGATGTAAACAAACACAAACCGGACAAGTAGGAGATGACGGCCCACCAACACACAAACTGGCACCATCCTGACTCCTCCCTCAGGAGAGCCTCTTTGCATCTCTTGTGCAAAATGCAACATCTCTATCACTGCATTGCATTCTGGAAGTTGGTAACTCTGCCTCTTCTAAAATGGATTCCTCCTGTATGATTGTTGATCGTCGGTCTAGAAAGAAGCCCTTGCTCTTTGATTCTGATTGGCTGACACCAAAACCTGACGGTTACCGTTGATGTTTTAGATCCATGAAACATTTTCTGATATCAGACAAGAAATATCTCAACGTGACGTGATGTCGTCTAAGTTTGGCCAGTTATCCACAGGAATAAGAAAAATTAATCGGCAAACAACAAAATGGACTCAGGAATACAAGGTACATCGCCAATAACTGTTTTTTATCAGTGTGTTAAAAGTGTTTACGGGCGGATTTTTCCTTTAACATTACACTTCATTAGCCCAGTCACAATCTAAGCACTGAATGTGATGTTTGGAAATGGAGGGAGAAGGTTAACATTAATTAGCCAAGGAAGAAGAAGCTCAGTGGTCTAGTAAACCATACTGAACTAAGGAATACATTCACCAAGGCCAGAGTTTTGATAAACTACAGAGTTACAGAGGTAAGTTACAGAGGTTCATGTAACATAAAGTTAGTTAGCCGACAATGCTAGCACATTTTTATACACCCAAGGAAAACACAGGAAAACAGCAACTAATAATCAATTAATGCAACTAAGCTAATGTAAAATTTCTGCTTGAATTGAAAATTAATGTAAAGGAACATAAAATTTATCATGTGACTAATAACTAGATTTTTGTCATTTACAGGATAAGCTCAGCCACAATGCTCCTGTCCTGTCTGTGGTTCTGCCAGCAGTGAGACAGGAGTGTGGACCAAATAACTGACAACAGGCACTGGATCCATCCCCATCACCTTACTGTCCAGTACCGAGTTTAACCACATTTAAAGATAAGCTAGTAAAAAGGGCAGCATCAAAGTCCTGCATACCAGTGGAATCAGCACAAGCATGGAAAGAAATGTGACACCCAACAATGTCTTTTGTGTAGTATAAAACAGCTATAATGCCATAAATCATAAAGAAAGAAAAAAGAGAAACTGAATTTCTTTGAAATTTTATTTTACAAAAAAGAAAAAAAACAGAATCTCCAAAAAAAAATTCCCAGTGTCCACATGTCTCATAAATAAATTTAAAATTGAGGCCTCCACATTCTTTACATAGTTAGATATTTACATATTTACAACTACAATTTCTTCTTCACTGACAGAGTCTCCGTCGACTCGTCTTCACTGTTGAATTTATCTTCAGCAAACAGAGCAACCTGCTGAAAGGTGCAGTGTGTTTGAGCCACATTACATTTGTTTTATAGCTCAAATATGTTTCTTTTCTTTTGACTCTTATCTCTCTTCTCTTGTTCTCTGTTTTTGGATGCAAACCCCTGTGTTGCGACGTCACTGAAAATGGCAGCAGAATCATTCAGGGCTTTTTACAGGCTCTAGCTAAATGGTTTAATTTGGGTGGTTTATTTTTTTTACATAATCCATGTAATACAACCCGCCCGCAGGTGTGTGGGGTTCATCAATCAATCACCAAAACTCCAGTTTTTGGAGGTTTACATTCGTCTGACTGGTTTAAATATTGGAATTACCTGAGTCTCCTTTTTTGCTCCCTCTCTTTCATCTCCTGTCCAACCAGAGCCAGCCAACACTTGCCAGCTCACCTGTGCGCAATTACCTTGATCATGAGCCACAGTATAAAAGCCCTCTTAACCAACACGCCTTGTTCGACAGCACAGAACCCACTCAAGCGATGCCATTGGTAGGACAATTTCCATGGATTTCCTGGCTCTTGAAGTATTTGATCCAGAGCTCTTCCCAGACGCTGCCTCCGTCCACTGCCTGAGGATTCCCCATGGAATAAAGGGGAAGAAGCAGAGGCCAGACACATGTCTTTGCCTCCCACACCGAGGCAAGCTCGCTGCCAATCCTGCCTGGAGACACTCCCCCATGCCCCCATGGCGACTGGCCTCATCCAGACTCTAAGCCAAATATCCAGTCTGCCCTAGTCCTCTGACCCTCTTCATCCCATTCCCTCCCCTTTTCTAACATTCCAACCCTGCACTGATGTCCTATTACTCATTTGAGTGTTCATCAGCCTTGTGAAGTCCCAGTTCGTCCCAGTTCTCAATAATCAGTGTGCTAATATGCCCAGCCCTTGCTTTTTGCTGTTGAATGAGCTAAACACCTGACCAACCAAGTCCTGTATAAACTGTATACGCTATAACTCCATAACGATGCGTACTCATCTTGGTGGCATACCTGTACACATACTTCACATCATGCATACACAGTCTTGAATCAGATTAGTGCAATATTGGACAAAATTATGTCAAAGTGTGAATTTGGGTGACATTCTATTTAAAGCTTTTTTCTTTCACTACATTGTGTATGTAGTTTAAAAAACGATTGATTTGATATATCATTACATAGTGATACGTGAGAGTGTAACAAACCTAAGTAGGCTGCATTGTAACAAAGCGCAAATGAGTCCGTTTTATTGCAAGTCCGATTACATATCCTAATTCCTTAGAATACCACCCAAACTAGGCAACATACCAAATTCCATGTGGGAAGGTGGCTCTGATAAAAAGGTTTGAGCGCAGACCCTCTAACCATTAATCAGATACAAGAACATTACCAAACCATTGAACGGGAACAAAGAAAAAAACAAAAGAAAACCCATCTCCTTTCACCCCTCAGATAGCATATAGGCTACTGTCACGACCCAGCTCATGTGGTTGGACAAAAAGGGAGACACACACCTAACTTGATAAATAAGTAGTGAATTTATTAACTAACAAGACAGAAAGTAGATGTGGGTGATAGTCAGTTATGTCAGTGGTGTAAGTGAGCGGTTGCGTGGAAGTGTGGTGAGGGGATGTTGGAGGGTGTCACACAAACCCAAACAATAGGTGCATGTGGAGAGAGGGGGGGCGAGGACTGGGCGGAGCAGCTTTTATAGAGGAGACAACCCAGGCCCAGGTGTGTCATCAGCAAGCTAACGATTCAGCTCAGTCTACCAATCACCTGCAACAGACAAGCAAAACATGCCAGCCCACACAGGCGTCACACTACATACCCTCAATCGCAACCACAAACACTACCATAGAGAGAAAAGAAGTGTGTGTGTGTGTGGGGGTGATGTCCATCAGCGGCTGTGGCTCAGGCGGTAGAGTGGGTCGTCCTCTAATCAGAAGATCGGAGGTTCGATCCCCGGCTCCTCCAATCCGCATGTCAAAGTGTCCTTGGGCAAGATACTGAACCCCAAATTGCTCCCGAAGCTTCGTCTTCGGTGTGTGAGTGAGTATGAATGATTAGGTTCCTCTGATGTGCAGGTTGGCACCTTACATGGTAGCCACCTGCCATCAGTGTGTGAATGGGGTGAATGTGAGTGTAATGTAAAGCGCTTTGAGTGGTCGGAAAGACTAGAAAAGCGCTATATAAGTGCAGTCCATTTGATAATAATTTTAAATATAAACCTGTTAATATCACAGTCCTCAGATCAAATTGTCCAGGGGCTTATGGTTATACTGTCCATCAGCAGCACATATACTAAAATCAGAACATTCATGCTCTAATTTGCCCTCCTACATGCCCAACCATATACTCCAAATTGAAATCTACTGCCAATAATGCATCAATTTTCCATGAAACCAGGGATATCTAAATGTCATTACTTTGGCTCTGGCAAACAAAGAAATGCCAAAGACCACCTTATGCAACCACCATTACTCTGAGCTTGGTGCAACCTCCTTGTGACATTGATGAATTTCTTTCTTTTATCTGCCACGTCGAGAGAGTTTGCTGCTTTGCCCTCTTATCCCAGTATCTCTCCCTTGAGGCAGTCATTACTTGCTTGTGCCAAGTAACTTTGGTAAGGCAGACTAATCAGTGGCTGGTCCTCATCAAGCATCCCTGCCAAAGAGCAGTACTCCCACTGAGCTCATTTTCAGCCAAGTTTACACCAAGCCCTTCTGAAATGATGTGTCTCACATATTCCCACCGTTTACCACTTTTAGGTCTGTCCTTATTGCCAGTCAGGCATTGAGGCATCTGTTTCTGTTCGCTGCGGCTTGTGTGGCTCTCCGTAGGTCATTACACTGTTTGGCTCTGTTTTGCACTACTTCAGCCAGCTTCACATTCTCTCTCAATATCCATGATCTGTGAGTCAGACTGATGAAGTTTCTTATACATGGCTGAGATGTCCACTTAATTTTAGCCTGGGATGACTTAACTGTACAGACATTCGCTTGCAAATCCTCTAGGATATTGCTAACCTCTACTGCATTTCCTTCTCAAGAGTTGCTTGAAGCTGTGGCAGCATGTTTGTTACAATAGTTGTGAACTGAGCAGGTTGAAGTTTAGCTGGTATGCTTTTGAACTCAAAGTTGCCGTGGTAACCCTCACTGGTTTTCAATCCGAATGCTTTATTCAAAGTCAGATCTACTATTTTTGTTTGAAAGTAGAAAAAGATATTGAATTTAGGAGAGAAGTGGGCATATCTTGCATCCCAACTCTCAATAAGTGCTAATGCTAAAAGATTACATTTACATTACTTACATTATGTGCCATGATGTACACAGCTAACAAGCATGTAACTATTGCTAAGTTAGTATCTAGCACTGTGGTGAGGTTAATATGATGACAAACCCCAGTTAGGGTTGCCAACTCGACTTGAGTCGGGAGATTCTTTTGTTGATGCAACAGATCGAAATCATCACCCTCTACAATGTAGCCTAACCACGGTACTAGAGCAGTAGTAGAATAGCAACATTAAAAATACACTGCTGCGACTTTTACTGGTGCACACACCACTATGTTTGCTTTCTTTGCAGAGGAAATGGCATGATGTCTCGTAGCAAATTCCTAAGTGTCTAATTAGAGCCCTATAGCAAAACATTAGCAAATCAATAAGATTGTTATCATTATTGTTTCAAGTGCTGCACAATGCTATACGCCACGCAGATGAGATCTTATAATGAGCACAGATGTGAGTTGCAAAAATACAATTTATTTATTTATTTTGGAACAAGATAATTCGACAACAACATAGGCCTACTTGGTGTACTAAAATGAGGCCAAGTTGAAACAATACAATAAAAGGAGGCAAATGACCTAATGCCTTTCAATCAAACAACATGGCACTCAGCAATTAATAACAGCAATACAATATAAGAAGGTGCGCTGAAGAGGTGATAAGGACTGAACTAACGTTAAGCCAGAGGAGGGTGGAAACGTGAGTCCATCAAGAATCCTGTGGCACAGGCCATGCCATCACACGCCTGAAAAACAAACAGAAAACAGAAAATTAACACCACATCATAACGTTAAAACAGCATAACGTTAAAACAGTAAAACTTCATCATGCCTTTTCACTGAATAGGCTGCAGGCACTAGCCACTCTACGAAAAGCAGCACTCACACGCTGTCTGTTCAGCACCACATAAAAACTACCACAGGTAGGCCTAATAGTCCAGCAATAAAAAACAACATACACTGCTCGAAATAGTTACAACATGTAAACATCGAAATACCTTATTGCTGTCCCAATGGGTCCCTCCACTTGAATTTGTTCTGTCGTTTCGGGGTATGCAACAAGGCCAGGTTCTTCCTGACGTATTGTGCACAGTTCATGTGGTAGTTGTACTCAAATCAATGAATGTATGTTCTCCGAGTGTCCAGTTGGACAGACAGACAGATGCTGACTGGTGTTTCTCTTTGTCTCTCTAGACCCATACTACCAGGACCCATCCAGGTGTAACCCAGGTAAGACTGACCTTTGACCTTTCATCTGTTAGCTGGTTGGTTAGCTAGTTGGTTAGCTGATAGGTTAGACTGTATGTTAGCTGGTTGTTAGCTAGTTGATTAGCTAATAAGTAAAATAACAGAAAAACTAACAGGACGTGAACAGGACATTACCAACAGCAATTTGTCTGATGCAACTGGGTCTAGATGACAATCTCTTAAAACATCAACTTCCTGTCTGGATGCAGAATCCCCACCAGTACTGTAGCAGCTCCGATAGATCAATCCAATTAAGCCAATTACAACAGTAGCCAATCAGATCTGTTGTATCAATCAATCTTTTACATCCCATGCCAATATAGAAACCAGTCTGACCAGTTCAGTAACATGCCGATATAGAAACCAGTCTGACCAGTTCAGTAACATGCCGATATAGAAACCAGTCTAACCAGTTCAGTAACATGCCGATATAGACACCAGTCTGACCAGTTCAGTAACATGCCGATATAGAAACCAGTCTGACCAGTTCAGTAACATGCCGATATAGAAACCAGTCTAACCAGTTCAGTAAAATGTCGATATAGACACCAGTCTAATGAGTTCAGTAACATGCTGATCTGTTTTCCTCCAGAATCCAGTCCAGACTTTCCCATGGACTCCAACAACCTCCACTGTAAAGGATCCAACGGAGGTAATCTATCTATAGCAATTTTCATTTTCATGCTTTTTATGCTTGGTCAGTGTTTTGGTGGCAGCAGGTCAAGCAGAGCAGCCCAGACATCCTCTTCACCAGCAACTTCCTCTAGCTTCTCCTTGCAGGCATTGTGGTAGATGTCATCTCTCCAGCATGTCATGGTTCTTCCCCAAGGTCTCCTCCTAGTCTGCCATGTGTAGGCGTCCAGGGGGGCATCCTCTCCAGGTGTCCAAACCTCCCCAACTGGCTCCTCTCAGTGTGGAGGAGCAGGAGCTTATGGATCATGGATGTCTTCACCCATCCAACCTGCAGAGAAACCTCATTTCAGGCATTACAGATCTGTAAGCTCATTCTTTTGGTCACTACCCATAGCCGTTGGCCACTTTATTTGATACAACTTTCTCTTACCAACTCGGCCTTCAGAACAGCCGAATTCTTCAAGGCTTCATGGATTCAACAAGGTGCTGGAAATGTTTCACAGGGATCTTAGTCCATGCTGATTTGATAGTGGCACATTGTTCCTTCAAGTTTTCCCATTCCATCTCATCCCAATAGTCTCTATTGGGTTGAGATCTGGACTGAACTAAAAGTCATGTTCTTGGAACCATCATCCTGTTAGAAGAATCTATTTGAAGGGTGGGGTTGCCTTGAAAGAATGCACCGGAACAGGTATGCTGTGGTGTTCACTGCTTTAAAGGAGCCTAATGTGTGCCTAGAAAATGTTACCCGCACCATTGCACCACCACTCGCCTGTATCATTGACACCATGCTGGATAGATTAATGGATTCATGCCATCTACAACTAATTCTGACCCTACCATCAGCATGTTGCAACAGAAAACCGGAATCTTTGAACTAGGTGGTGTAATTATATATCACACTAGCCTCATCTTCTTGATCTTAGCTGATAGGAGTGGAACCTGGCATCTTAATGTATGTAACAGACTAGTTAACATGTTCTACCAGTCAGTGGTGGCCAGTCCCCTGTCCTTTGTAAGGGTGTGCTGAGGAGGCAACATAAGTGCACGCAGGATTAACAAACTGGTTAAAAGGCTGGCTCTTAGCCTGGAGGCAGTAGCAAAGGGGAGGATGAGGACTAGAGTGAACTCCATCCTGGACAAAACCTCCCACCCCTCTATGGTGAGTTGTTGCTATTGTGAATTATCTTCAGCCTCTGCCTCACCATCTCAAGGTGCAACAGAGAGCACTGTAGTAGAAGTAGCTGCAAAAGCAGCATGAGACTCTTTTGTGCCTATAGCCAAGAAACTGTACAGTACTTCTTGTCCAAATGGATCCAGTCTCAGCCAAGTAGAAAGGAGCTAAGGCAACTGCACTATATATACAAACTATCCTGGACTACTTTTACACATTCCTATGCTCTAGTCTAATCTATATGTTACGGTAAATGTGGGAAAATGGTAAATGCGGACATTTCCCAGCAGGGTGGTAAATATAGACATTTCCCTAGGGTAAATCTAGTAAATGTGGCCTTTTTGCCGGTTAATGTGAGTGGAAAATAACTCCATGAGGCCAATAACCTGCTGATAAGGCTCTGCTACAACAAATACTCTTTGGTCGATATCCTAATGTGATTCAATCCATCAAAGACCGTCAGGTGCAGAACTGGACAGGCTCAATGCAACATGTTGCAGGAATGCAGCGATCAGGACACTGAAGGAGAGAGAGCCTTGTGCTGTTTGGGACAGCATTTTCCACTCACATTAACCGGGAAATGTCCACATTTACCGCCCTGCTGGGAAATGTCCACATTTACTGGAAAATGTAGACATTTACCATTTTTCCACATTTACCGTAACATATACAACTTTTATTGCAATGTTTCGGGTCTGTTTATATGCATCTGTACATACATTACATTACATTGACATTCATCTGTACATTCATATGAATCTGGACACCTTTCTTTAGGTATGCTACATCCATCCTTAAATATGTTCTGATTGCATTTTTTTGTACATATGGTACCTCCATTTGGAGGCCCCATTTACATCTGGTATTAAAATGCAATCTGTATCTGGGTATACTATTTGGATATGGAAAAATGCATGTTAATGCAGGGTGTTAATGCACACAGTATGCATTGCGATAGGAATGTCAACAGGTCTGCCCCCGTCAACCAAGTATGCATCCAACACAGTGTGTTTGCATTAGTGAAGTATCCACCCACACGGTAGAAACTCATCACCACCAGTAGAAACGCATCACCACCATGGGTAGAAACGCATCACCACCAGTAGAAACGCATCACCACCATGGGTAGAAACGCATCACCACCAGTAGAAACGCATCACCACCAGTAGAAACGCATCACTACGGCTCCTACTAGAGTCGTACAAGGCAATCCCTCCGCGGCACAGTTAAAGTAAGTGCAGGCTGTACAGAGCTGTCACCTCTGGTCACCCTACACCTAACATGTTTGTTTTTGTTGGCAATAGACATACTTGCCACCTACTCACTTGCTTTGCATAGTGCACGCAAAAAATGAGATCTGATAATCCTAACCTATCCAGCATATCCAGATGCAGATCATACTTTAATAGCAGGTGTATATGAGGTATTTCATGAGGTAGAACACTTGTAATGCAATATAAAGCAATGTACAGCTTTATATTGCATTACATTACTGTATCTGTTAAATGTGAATATGATGCACATTGTTGCACACAGAAATGTGATTATGCATAAATTCATTGTTTTTTATCATATACCCATATTTCCTCTCACTTTTGATACTGCATGTGTACTACACTATTCATACATTTCTACTCATGTCTTATCTAGCTATCTATCTAGCTATCTAACCCTCCCTTTGGAAAAGGAGACAATTCTTTGATTCCAGGATTCCCCTCTGTCTGTCTGTGTAGATCGGTGTAGATGTAAGACAGTCAGATTGGGTTTGAAGACCTACCTGAAGAACAACTACAACTATGGTGAGTCACCTGGAACACTAATCCCATAATTAACATGGGTTAAGATTGTAGTACTGCTGACCAGTAGGTACTACAGTATACTACATGGCTTACAGTGTTTCCTTTCGCTCAGAACTCTTATTTGTGGTGCTGGGCATCCTGGGGTTGTGGATACTTTTCAATGCTTATCTGAGGGAACGAACTTCAATGAACTGGAGAAAATTGATATTCCACTCAATGTATGATTAGGTGACTTGTTGAATATCTAGACTTGTATCAGCTGATTGGGTGACATATTGAATATCTAGACTTGTAGCAGCTGATCGGGTGACTTATTGAATATCTAGACTCGTAGCAGCTGATCAGGTGACTTGTTGAATATCTAGACTGGTAGCAGCTGATCGGGTGACTTGTTGAATATCTAGACTCGTAGCAGCTGATTAGGTGACTTGTTGAATATCTAGACTTGTAGCAGCTGATTAGGTGACTTGTTGAATATCTAGACTCGTAGCAGCTGATCAGGTGACATATTGAATATCTAGACTTGTAGCAGCTGATCGGGTGACTTGTTGAATATCTAGACTCGTAGCAGCTGATTGGGTGACATATTGAATATCTAGACTTGTAGCAGCTGATCGGGTGACTTGTTGAATATCTAGACTTGTAGCAGCTGATTAGGTGACTTGTTGAATATCTAGACTCATAGCAGCTGATTCCTAACAGCCATTTCAATACTTAGACCAACATTTTATTTTGTGGTGGCCATGCCAATATTGGCACCACAATAACAGCAGTGCTCCACAGATGAGCATGTATGGGAAACACTGGTGTCATTCCTGCTGGTTAGTAATACGACATGGTGTAGTACCTGCTGTTCTGGACTTGTATAGTTGGTCTACAGCAGTTATTTAGAGCCCTGTGATATTTTGCACCTTAGTTTGGGTCATTTGGGCCAATGAGAACACAGCAATCTCTCCAAACCGAATGGAGTGAGACCTTATTGACAAGGCGGATTCTTGGTACACAAACCAACCCTGGAGCTTTGTTTTCAGTGACACTGTGCATTATGGGTTAAAGACAAGTGGTGAGTAGAGTAAAAAAAGGAAATGCTAATGCTTTTGATGTTGTGGAGTGAAGCTTATTTAAATTAATAGTTTAGGTAAGACAGCGGCTTCTATCTGCAGTGTTGGATCTTGCTTTCATCCCAGTTGTAATTTCACACATTTCATATGGATTTTACAGATGTAAGAAGTTGAGTGCACCCTTGTTTTTCCACTTTACTGTTGTCCTGAGCCTTTGGTTAGTGTTTATCGATGGCACAGAGGAGCAAAGTCCAACTCATATATAAATGGGAACTTTTTAAATGAAACTGTAGTTTTATGTTCATGAATCTTTCAAATTGACCTCTTTTATTTGGTGATTATTGTGCTGTTAAGGTGTTTTTTAAAGATTTGTACCAAGCACAGTAATTTCTTTTGTTGTAACTTTAAGCCCATGCATTTTCTATTCAGAAAATAAAAAAGTACTGAAGCATTTCCAGGAGGAGTTTCTGTGATAGACGGTATGCTTATTATCACAGGAAGTGATTATATATCACTCTCTCTTAATGGGAGGTAGTTATATGGTATCACTGAAGTTTTTAGTACCAAAATGTATTTGTCAGATGTAGTAAATGCAGCAGGTGTGTTCCATACAGTGAAGTGCTTACTTACAAGCCCCGCCTACAGTGCAAAAGACATTAGAATCAAAATTAAGAAAGTAGAGTAATAGCACACGGCAGAATAAAAACAAATATATAAAAAAAGGATTATCTCACATTTTACTGCAAAACCCCCACAAAAATTGTGTCCCGGTTTTTGAAAAAATAAGTCAAGCATTTTTGGTCACAGTAATCAGGAAAAAAACTGGAAGGACTGGACCGCTAGCAGATACTGATTTAGATTAAATGATGTCTGTGGTATTTTTCCACACTGGTTGCTAGCTACATCAGTTTTGTTAGAAGCATGAAATGTAGTTTATTAAAACACATTTGATGGTGAATAGAGAGAAATGCGTAGTAGTCATTTTGTAGGCTATACTAACATAGAGTGCACGTTTTGAATGCAGCCAGCCAAGAAAGGAAAAGTGGGCAAAAACCTAGAGTGAATGGAATTGAAAGGTTTGGAGTTTATGAGTAAAGGAAAAACCAGATGAGTCCAAGTGATTGACTCATTGAGCAGTGGAGAAAGAGGGTGGTCAGTATCCTGCAAACAAACCTGAAGACAACAGGCCTCATGTGAATTGGTCTGGACTGTTTCACTGGACTCTGCTGGTAAACCAGACTAGACTATTAGACTGGACTGGAAGGACGATGCTGACTCACTCTCCTGTCCTCAGTGATCAGGGCGAGGGTTCGGGAGGTGAGGAGTCGTGGTCTGGAGCTGTCGGCAGTGGTGGAGGTGAAGGAGGTGCTGAAGTCTTCTCTGGTCAACATCCCCAAGGAGACGCAGACGCTCTACTACTCCTCCTCCTGTCTGTGTCCTCCTCTCTCTGCTGGGGAGGAGTACCTCATCATGGGTTATGAGAACGAAGAGAGATCCAGGTATTTGTAGTCGTAGTAGTAGATATTTTTAGGATCTTTTATATACAGCCTGTTTCTCTTAAACTTGTTTATTGTATAGTGAAGTGTGCCTCTCTTGTTCTGTACTGCAGCATAACTGCAATTTCCCCTCGGGGACAATAAAGAGCCATCTAATCTAATCTAACAGTAGTAGTTGTAACAGTCGTAGTAATGGTAGTACTATTGCTATTCTAACTATAATACTAAAAAAACTTTTTTACAGTAAAATTTAAAGTATTGTACTGTAAATTTTTACAGTACTTTTCTTAACTTCCATTTTAAGGTGTGTGTGTGTGTGTGTGTGTGTGTGTGTGTTGCAGATTGCTGCTGATTGAAGGTTCTATTGCCCAGAAGTGGAAGGACAGGATGGGAAGGAAGGTCAAGGTACAACACACATGTACAACACGAACACAGAGTCCTGGAGTGTGGATCAAACCAACAGTCATAGTAGAGTTGCTCAAATTTAAACATCCATTTACAGCTGTTTAACTGTTTCAGTGTCTCTGTCTGTAGCAACACATTGCTTAGGAAACCACTCGTCCATTACAGGCTCTATGACTCTACATCTAATGGGACATCTGATGTGTTGGCTAATGGAGTGATAGCTGGTCTGCTGGCTGACTGCCTTTGTCTGTCTCTCTGTCTGTCTCTCTGCCTGTCTCTCTGCCTGTCTCTCTGCTCGTCTGTCTCTCTCTCTGTCTGTCTGTCTGTCTCTCTCTGTGTCTGTCTGTCTCTCTGTCTCTCTCTGCCTGTCCGTCTGTCCGTCTGCCTGTCTGTCTGTCTCTCTGTCCAGAGATGGGATCAGGTTCTCCAGGGGAAAAGCAGAGGAGCCCAACGCCGGAATCGCCACTGAGACCTGTGTGTGTGTATATGTGTGTGTGTGTGTGTGTGTGTATCACCATGTATCACCATAGCAACATTACTAGGCTACAGTAGACCATGTATCACCATAGCAACATTACTAGGCTACAGTAGACCATGTATCACCATAGCAACATTACTAGGCCACAGTAGACCATGTATCATCATAGCAACACTATCAGGCTACAGTAGACCAAGTATCACCATAGCAACATTACTAGGCTACAGTAGACCATGTATCACCATAGCAACATTACTAGGCTACAGTAGACCATGTATCATCATAGCAACACTATCAGGCCACAGTAGACCATGTATCACCATAGCAACATTACTAGGCTACAGTAGACCATGTATCACCATAGCAACATTACTAGGCTACAGTAGACCATGTATCATCATAGCAACATTACTAGGCTACAGTAGACCATGTACCATCATAGCAACATTACTAGGCTACAGTAGACCATGTATCACCATAGCAACACTATCAGGCTACAGTAGACCATGTATCACCATAGCAACATTACTAGGCTACAGTAGACCATGTATCACCATAGCAACACTATCAGGCTACAGTAGGTTATGGAGGTTATCTCAACATTTGGTTTTGTGATATTTGGTAGAATTAAAGCTGTGTGTGTGTGTGTGTGTGTGTGTGTGTGTGTGTATATTGCACTATTGCAGGCTGGTCAGCATGTTGTAGCTGAATGTAGTTTATCTCTTTCCTTGTTTATAAATCTGAGTTTGACTTATTTGTACTCTATTGTCTTTGCACAAACATGATCTTCATTCACTAGAGGTGTGTGTGCGTGTGTGCGTGTGTGCGTGTGTGTGTGCTCCTGAGGTACTCCAAAAAGACATGAAAGAGGGTGGCTATTACAGAGAATATATAGACACTGTTTGCCTAACATAGTTTCAGTGGCAGCCATGTTGGCACCACAGTCCTTCTCCATGTCCGTTGCTAAAGTAATGTTTGCCAGATTATCATGGTGATGTGATTGAGGACACAATGCCGACCTGACCCATCTGGTGGAACCGAACCCATGGCTCCAACTTTACCGAGAGAAAACATGTATGCTGTGTTCAGACAGATCAAATCAGATTTTTTCACATATCCATTACAAGTCAGATATTATTTCTAAAATCTGAACAGCAAAGATTTAAAACTGTGACCATTTTGATCAGTTTCTGTCACTTCCCACATGACACAACACACATTTAACATATAAGGTTGCACCAAAAAGGGCAGAGAACAACAAACATGAAGGACAGCCAGCAGTGAGAAGAGAGCAGAGCCGCCTCGTCAACATGGCAGCTACCTCCTCCCTCATCATTCACATCTCTGCACCATGGCTGTGCCGTCATATCGTTACATATCGTTACTATCTGACTATCTGGTTGCTAGCGTCCACAATTCTTGGACAGAAAATGTGTGCCTACGCCTGCGTTGTTTCTATGACAGCCAATGTGGTAATGTCAGCAAATGATTATACCGTCTCAACACAAGTCTGATCTGGTTGTACAATGTGGACATTCAGATTTTAAAAACGAATCAGATTTGCCTGCTGTCTGAACACGGCCTTAGATAAAGAGATTCCTGCATCCAATCTGAGTCAAATTAGTCTCCAAACTAGTACTCTGGTCATTACTGTCAGTATCTGTCACCTGTCAGTATTCCTGTACGGCCGACCTGAGGAGGTTATTAACTTTGTCAAATTGTGGAGAAAGATGATTTGAGGAATTAAACAATTTGGTCAAAATATGAGCGTGTCTCAGTGTGTGTGTGTTTCTCTGTGTGTCCATTCGTGTAGCAGTCCAGTCCAGACTAGTAACAGTCAACAACTGTCATTAACAGGCAGGCGTGACTAATGTCATCCTAATGTAGAGTCAAAGAGATAAATGTTGTTCTCTTAATAACCGATCTGACTCGGCCACCATGTTGTCTGTCTCTGTCCAGATATATAGTAGCAGCTGGAGAGTCAAGTTAAATACAGTCACTTAACAATTGTTAATGACTGTGAATGTCATCAGTCTGTATATAATGTTAACTGCAGTCTGCACACATACTGCTCACTATTACTGTACTGCTACTACTGCTATTACTATTAAAACTTACTATCATTACTGTTACAGCAGTATTATTAGTAGTAGTAACTGTTATTATTAGCATGACATTAATATTTTAACCATTTAGCTGACACTCTAATCCAGAGCGATTTACAAGGTCAACAGTAGTACAAGCTTCAATTTCTAGATTAGCAACATTATAAGCAACCACTAGTAAGGAGAGCAAGGGTCAGAGGTCACAGCACTCAGACAATATCCCTGTGACCACAGAGCAATCATGTAAGAATGAAGTGCTGCAAAAAAAGTATAAAAGAGTTAAGGAATGCAATAGCATGGACTTTTGGAGCAATTGGGGGGGGTGATTAAGGCAGGAAAGGGTGGTGAGGGACTTCTTTAAATGATGAGTTTTCAGTCTATCATTGAAGATGGAAAGTGACTTGAGTTCTGACTGGAGTGGGACGGTCAAAGGTCATTCCACCATTGCAGAACCAGAGGGAGCCCATACCAGGTAAAGTCTGTCCAGTTTGATAGTAGTGTACTTTGATAGTGGTGAAGTTTGATAGTATAGTTTGATAGTGATGTAGTTTGATATTGGTGTACTTTGATAGTGGTGTACTTTGATAGTGGTGAAGTTTGATAGTGTAGTTTGATAGTGGTGAAGTTTGATAGTGGTGTACTTTGATAGTGTAGTTTGATAGTGGTGTACTTTGATATTGGTGAAGTTTGATAGTGTAGTTTGATAGTGGTGTACTTTGATAGTGGTGAAGTTTGATAGTGATGTAGTTTGATAGTGGTGAAGTTTGATAGTGGTGAAGTTTGATAGTGGTGTACTTTGATAGTGGTGTAGTTTGATAGTGTACTTTGATAGTGGTGAAGTTTGATAGTGTAGTTTGATAGTGGTGTACTTTGATAGTGATGTAGTTTGATAGTGGTGAAGTTTGATAGTGGTGTACTTTGATAGTGGTGTAGTTTGATAGTGAAGTTTGATAGTGTAGTTTGATAGTGGTGTACTTTGATAGTGATGTAGTTTGATAGTGGTGAAGTTTGATAGTGGTGTACTTTGATAGTGATGTAGTTTGATAGTGGTGTACTTTGATAGTGGTGAAGTTTGATAGTGATGTAGTTTGATAGTGGTGTAGTTTGATAGTGGTGTACTTTAATAGTGATGTAGTTTGATAGTGGTGTACTTTGATAATGGTGAAGTTTGATAGTGGTGAAGTTTGATAGTGGTGTACTTTGATAGTGGTGTAGTTTGATAGTGGTGAACTTTGATAGTGGTGAAGTTTGATAGTGTTGTAGTTTGATAGTGTTGAGGTTTGATAGTGGTGAAGTTTGATAGTTTAGTTTGATCAGGGTACCCGCGGGGTCTTAAAAGTATTAAAAAAGCATTGAATTTAATATTCTCAAAATAAGGCCTTAAAAGTATTGAATTTCATTTACAAAATATTGAATTTCGTTTGCAAAGGTCTTACATTTTTTTCTTGTCCTTTTGTAGGATCAAATAAATACCTTAACGTCATAAATAACTGTCACATGTATAAAATGTTTTGTGTGTAACGTTACAATTTACTCTGTTTGGTGTGTCTTGGACATTACGACAGTTCAGGTAATGTTTACGTCAGTGTATTGACGCTCTTGACCGTGGAGTGTGCTGCTAACAAGCTAGCTCGTCGTCTCAGAATGGGCAAGTGTCGTTTTAAGGGGCTTTCACATGATCCGCGCAAAGCGTCGGCATCAACGTCAGGTTGGGCGAGACTCCTTCACAGGATCAGCGTCACCCGCATCAGCCGGTGACCGTAGCTAACCACATCGCCAATGATCATACTAGCACAGCCATAGAAGTGAATATAGACTGGCTGCATATACGACCTGTACTAAGCTGTCAACCAGCCTGGTAGTCCCGTCTGTAAACCGACATCATTCCATGATACAGACTTTTTAGTCAGATCATGGTATGATTTAAGGTCATGTTGTATAATTCGGGATGCTCCGACACACATAAAACAAGTTTATCTTCTATATTTTTTTTTAAATTTCGCGGCTATGATATCAAACGCCTCTCTTTCCCACTGCTCTCTATCTCTAACCCGATCACTAATGAATAGCAAACTAAGAGCTATTAGATTCCAGTGATTGGTTGCGCGTCGCAAAGGTCAAAGTTGAATATAGTTGAACTTTGAGCGCAGCGCCAGGGGGTCTCCCAGTGTCTGTGCCCAGGGCGCAGAACGCCAAGGGCGGCGGAGACGCTTGCCAGTATAGGAAATGAATCCCAGCGCCGAGCGTTTTTGTCGCTGATCATGTGAAGGGCGCTCACAAAGCTATTGTGTATTAAATATTAATGTAGAATATAACATGTTTTATTAAATTCAAGTACTTGGTAAATAATTATTTTCTTAAAATCCATACTGATTTTCCATTATATCCTTCATACTTTTGCCAGTATGGCCATGAAGTTGGCATTAAATTTCATTCTAAGTGGTATTAAAAAGGTCTTAAAAAGTCTTAAATTTAACTTGGAGAATCCTGGGGGTACCCTGTTGATAGTGATGTAGTTTGATAATGGTGTACTTTGATAGTGGTGAAGTTTGATAGTGTAGTTTGATAGTGGTGTAGTTTGATAGTAGTGTAGTTTGATAGTGGTGTAGTTTGATAGTGGTGTAGTTTGATAGTAGTGTAGTTTGATAGTGGTGTAGTTTGATAGTGGTGTACTTTGATAGTGTTGAAGTTTGATAGTGGTGTACTTTGATAGTGGTGTAGTTTGATAGTGGTGTACTTTGATAATGGTGAAGTTTGATAGTGGTGAAGTTTGATAGTGGTGTAGTTAGTGGTGTGGTGTAACTTACCATGGCACCCCTCTTAACTTCTTGTAGAGGGGACTATGTTGTCACTATGACATCACTATGACATCACTACACCTAGACTTGTTCTGAGACAGACAGGGGGGTGACCATGGAGTTAACACAAGCACTAACTGCTGAACAGCTGCTGTCTCATTCCTCCTCTCCTCCTTCCTTCCTTCTTTTTTGTCCTCCCTCCTTCCCTCATCTCATCCTTCCTTCCCTCTCATTTCATTTCCTGCAGTGTGGAGGTTTTCATCAATATGCAGCTAGATTTGCTCTCTCGCACACACACACAGCCTTTGAGTCTTCAGTTTCAGCCTTGGTCCTAACATAGACCTAACCATAGACCTATAGAACATATACCTAACCATAGACCTATAGAACATAGACCTATAGAACATAGACCTAACCATAGACCTATAGAACATAGACTAATAGAACATAGACCTATAGAACATAGACCTAACCATAGACCTATAGAACATAGACTAATAGAACATAGACCAATAGAACATAGACCAATAGAACATAGACCTAACCATAGACCTATAGAACATAGACCTAACCATAGGAGAGCAGACTTCATACCATGTCAGCCCAAATTATTCATATTCCAGCCTCAGTCTATTTGCTCTGGAATGGAATCAGAGATCCAATCAGTTCCTGCTGGAAAAACAAACTTCTCATCTTACAGACTGGCTAGAGAGGAGAGAAGAGGAGGAAAGGAAAGGAGGAGAGGAGAAGAAGAGGAGAGAAGTAGAGCTGGAGAAGAAAGGAGAGGAGGAGAAGAGGAGAGAAGGGAATGAGGAGGAAAAGAAAGGAGAGGAGGAGGAGAAATAGAGGAAATGAGAGGAGGGGTGCAGAGGAGGAGGAGGAAAGGAGGGGAGGAGAAGGAGAGGAGGAAAGGCAAGAAGGAGAAGAGAGGAAAGGAGGAGAGGTGAGGAGAGGAGAAACGACCAACCAACAGTGTTCTTAATTTCACATCGCCAACAGTGGTGTAGTGTGTGTGTGTGTGGGCTTGCTTCCAGTAGTTTCTGCCTACTAATTTCCACCAGTGTTTTCTCAGCTGCAGTTGCCATGAGAGAGAAGAGAAAATGTTTTCATGGATTTAGTGCTATTACAACCCTCCTCCTCTCTTCCTCTCTTCCTCTCCTCCTCTCCTCTCTCCTTCTCCTCCTCTCCTTTCCTCCTTCCTTCTTTCAGAGCAGTAGAATTTAGCCAATGAAGGTCAGTCAGCAGTCAGGAGTAAAACTGCTGTTCCTCCCATGTTTGATTTCAATTAACAGCCTGACTAGAACAACATGCGCACACCTGGAGTTGGAATGAGGTGTAGTCTGTTTCCTGTGGCTGAGTGGCTCTATTCATGTTACTGAGCGCTGACACAGCAAACACACATACACTGTGGCTAGCCATGTTTTATCTGGCTGGAGGCATGAATGTCAAATCAACCAGACCTGTACTGTCGACATGAACACACCTACGTCAACACAGTAACACACTTGTGGCAACGCAGTAACACACTAGCGTCAATGCAGTAACACTCTAACGTCAACACAGTAACACGCTAGCATCGACACAGTAACACGCTAGCATCAACACAGTAACACACTAACATCAACACAGTAACACTAGCATCAACACAGTAACACACTAACATCAACACACTAACATCAACACAGTAACACTAGCATCAACACAGTAACACACTAACATCAACACAGTAACACTAGCATCAACACAGTAACACACTAACATCAACACACTAACATCAACACAGTAACACTAGCATCAACACAGTAACACACTAACATCAACACAGTAACACTAGCATCAACACAGTAACACACTAACATCAACACACTAACATCAACACAGTAACACTAGCATCAACACAGTAACACACTAACATCAACACAGCAGCACAAACATTCTTCTATTAAAAATAACACACTTTAATGCATCATTAAAGCTGCATGAGGTAATTTTGGACGTTCACGGCCCCAAGTGGCAGTGAGAGGTAACTGTTTGAATGTTATTCATTCAACATCATTACCCAGAAACCCTGTGGTGAGGTCAGTCAACTAAATGTTCTTGTCAGTGTGGTGGGTGGAGGAGCTGAAGAGGTTCAGCAGGTTTCTCTGCTTAGGAGACTGTTCTGGATTTCCCTCCGCAGTCTGGATCGGTCACTTCCTGTGTGGAGAAGATTTCCCCCCAGTGACCAAACCGACACCAGGATCTAATCTGGACCAATAGGATGAATCTACGGTCTCAGTGGGGATGGGACACTCTTCTTGTTGCAGACACATTTCCTGGTTTAAGCTGAGAAGACAGCTGGAGGTTTACAGTCAAATCTAACTAGTATAGCTTTAATATTTTGACAGTACAAACTAGACTAGGGCAGGTTTACGTTTTAGTCATTCAACTACTGACTACTACTGACTCCTATCAGTTAACCAGTCAGCAAACCAGTCAGTCAACAAACCAATTAGTCAGTAAACCAGTGGATTATTAAACCAGTCAGACAGTTATTAAACATTAAAATTTTGTCATCACACACACACACAGGCGCAGTGCTTGCACTGCTGCCTCACAGCAAGAAGGTTCTGGGTTCGATTCCTGTCTGGGGCGCTGTTGACTCGGGTGCCCAGGTGGGTTATCTCCTGGGCCTTTCTGTGTGGAGTTTGCATGTTCTCCCCCGTGCTCACATGGGTCTCCTCCTATAAAGAACCCCATCTAAAAACATGCAACATCCTGTCCTGTCCCTGACCACGATGAGGACCTACACCTGGAATTGGTCCCCGGGCGCCGGAAAAAGGAGGCTGCCCACTGCTCCCTGGCTGCCCCTGGAGGAAGGTCGGCCGGGATGGGAAAATGCAGAGGACTCATTCAACTCGGACACCCTACCCTGTGTGTGTGTGTGTTATGTTCGGCGGCCACTTCCCCCCTTGCATGTGTTGTGTGTGTTGGTGCATGTGTGCACCACGAATTGCAAATAAAACTAATCTTGATCTTAATCTTAAACACAAGTTCCAGTGGTTTACGTTCTGTTTATTTATTCTATTTCATTCTCATTTTTAAAATAGTAGTAAAATGTAGTAACAAGAAAGAAGCACACAGCAATATACAATACATGTACAACTACAAAATATCAAGAATATAAAAATATACAGGTTAGTGCATACTAGTCGCAAACGGCATACAAACAGCAGCAGGCTCAGGTAGATACTGAAGGTAGCGTTGTACAGCCGGATGGCTGAAGGTGCTTCTCAGCCCGTTCATCTCTTCATGGAGGGGGTGGGATGGGTTCTCCAAGATGGATCTGATTTTAGACCTCATCCTCCCCTCAGCCACCTCTCCCCTTGTAACAAATAGCCAATCCCATGCAACATGGACAGATCCAGAGCAGCGTATTTAACATAACATGAAACTTAATTGATCCCTGTGTAGAAATTAGGTTGTAGCAGCAAAAGTAAAATGATTCATCAGGGAAAATGAAATAGAGTGTAAGCACAATCTAAGTTTTGACACACAGCAAGTTTCATGATGAGAACATATCCATTAAAATCACCTTGGGATGGTTACTACCTATTGTATTAACCAATGTATTAACATTGCTGTGAATGGTGACACACAAAATGCCATTGGTTGGCCTGACTTTGACTGATTTGCACAAGAAACAGTGACATCTGATGGTCAAAATGTAAAAACTTTTGAAAGGGTTACTGCTGTAGCCCAGTAGTGATCCAGCAGTGACACAGGATTCTATTCACTCTGGTTTAATCCTCACTGACGAGACGGAGCAGGTGCTCATCCAGGCTCTTGTCATCTCTTGCCTACTGCAAGTCCCTCCTTGCTGCCCCGGCGTCTGCCATCAGACCTCTGGAGCTTGTTCAGAAAACTGCAGCTCATCTGGTGTTCAACCGCCCCAAGTTCTCCCACAACTACCCTTCTCCGTTCTCTACACTGGCTCCCTGTAGCAGCTCATCCAGTTCAAGACCCTGGTGCTAGCCTATAGGGCAGTGAAAGGAACAGCTCCTTCTTACCTCCAGGCTATGGTCAAGCCTTACACCCCCACCCGATCACTTCGCTCTGCTGCCTCGAGGTGACTGGTTGCCCCGTCGCTCAGAGGCCCCTGGGGGCCGATCTACCCGGTCACAGCTCTTCTCTGTTCTGGCCCCACAGTGGTGGAATGAACTCCCCACTGATGTCAGGACAGCAGAGTCGCTGCCCATCTTTCACCGCAGGCTGAAAACCCACCTCTTCAGGAAACACTACCCTGACCCTTCCTCTTCTAGACACTACCCTGACCCTTCCTCTTCAAGAAACACTACCCTGACCCTTCCTCTTCTAGAAACACTACCCTGACCCTTCCTCTTCAAGAAACACTACCCTGACCCTTACTCTTCAAGAAACACTACCCTGACCCTTCCTCTTAGCACTTGATCATTTGTCTTCACTTATCGGTCTCATTTGTTTAATAAAAGTAGGCATCTAACTTATTGATCTTTTACCTCAGCACTGGTTCTGCTCTTAGATAATGTTTAGGAAGGAAATGCACTTACGATTTCTGGTGACTAGTAGTTCTCTACCTATGTTGAATTCACTTATTGTAAGTCGTTTTGGATAAAAGCGTCTGCTAAATGACTAATGTAATGTAATGTAGCAGCATTAGCCGCTTGAGCTAGACTTCTGTTTCTGGTTAACCAAAGGTCTAGCTCTGTAGGATCCTTTCATAATGTTGTCAGACACTTCCAATAATCTGATCCTGTCAGTGGCAAAAACAAAACACTTTTATTGGACGTACTTTGATCGACCCACTTGCCCCTGTGGATTACGTTGAAGCCCGTTTCACGACTGCCGACTGAGGCGATCTACTGGAGCAATTCCAAAACGTTTTGTACCTATTTTGCGGCATAAATGATGAATTTGTACAAATAGAGCCCAGGGGCCTCATTACAGAAACTTCCTAAGTCTGAAATCCTGTCTTATCTCAGTTTAGGATGACATTTAGGATTTTTGGTATTACAGAAACATGTTTCCTAACTGCATTTAGGAAAAAATCCTATCTTATTTTAGGATTGGAATTTAGCTATTACAGAACCGTCCTAAGTGAAGAATTTCCTAAATTAGGAATCCTAAGTTAGGATGACATAGACCCTGTCCTAAATTCAAAATAACTGCCAAAAATGGAAGCACCACTGTTGTTAGGTCTGTATGGCAATGACAATGAAGATGGGGAACAACATGAACACCGAAATAGTATATATTTTTTATAAATAAAATGTATAATATAGTAATAATGTTATATTATTATATATTAATATTATTATAATAATATTATTTGAATCTTTATCCTGGGCCAATAATTGGGATGAAAACTTCCCAAAAGGTGGGGTTTCCTCTCCTCCACCAACACGATTAATGCCTCGGACTCATCGATATTAAAATTGAACACCCGTCTTTTCTTGTCCATTATAGCAAGCTAGCTAGCCAGTGACAAGTGAAGTGAGACTGATATTACATTCTAATCAAGGATACCAGCAGTCTCATGTACTTTCTAAACAGATACAGGCATGACAGGACGAGGGCCGATTGAAGAATCGAGTTTACAGTTCTAGTTAGGATTTCTTAAGATAAGATATGAGGTCTGAGATAGGATAGGACACAGCCATGAGTTTAGGAATTGCTTCTGTAATAGGAAGATAGGATTTTTCCTATCTTTGAAACTTAAGTTAAGATAGGACAAGCAGTTAGGAAATTCTTCTGTAATGAGGCCCCAGGTTTAAAAATACCGGAATTCCCCTTTAACAGACTTGACAACAGACAGGTCTATGGTAACAGACAGTCAGGATGCAGAATAAACCTTTTAACATATATTATTTGACAGAAATGTAATTACATTTGATAACATGAAACACAATATCAACATCTGTGTGTGTCAGTAACATGTTCTCTATAGTGTTCCTGAGTTTTACTTCACAGAGTAAATAGAAACACTGGAGACGAAAAAACAAGGCAGAAAAATGTGTCAGAGTGTGTGTATGTGTGTGTATGTGTGTGTATGCGTCAGAGTGTGTGTGTGTGTGTGTTCAGTCCAATCAGGTGATAGAGCAGTTAACAGTCAGAATAAGTCCACCATTCAGTCCTTAACTCCTCTGGCGAAGTCTGTCTGTCTGTCAATGTTCCTGTTATTATCTTGTTGAGGAGTGTTGAATGGAGTTAGGATTGACCAATCAAATCCATTTATGTTCCTCCCAGTCCAACCAGATTCTGGCAGTTCCCATGGCTCCGCCTCCCGATCCTCAGAGCTCATCCTGGAGACGAAACAAGGTTGACTGGTTTACTAGAAACAACTGACTCGTTTACAGGTTGGTTCACTGACTGACTGGTTTACAGATTTACTGGCTGACTGGTTTACATAGTGACTCATTTACAGACTGGTTTACTGACTAACTTGTGCACTAACTGGTTCACTAACTGGTTTGGCCTCACCCTCACTAGTAGGAACCAGTTCTTACCTTGAGTTTGTTGTGTAACCGTGGCGATAGTTGTTCTAGTCGCTGTCTGATGATGTCAGCAATGACGTTAGCATCACGGCTGTTCACGTGTTCCCCGCCCTGATCACGCTGTTACACACACGCACACACACACATACACACACGCACACACGCGCACACACACGCACACACACGCACACGCACACACAATTGAAAGCTGTAGTTTCTAAGCAGATAGATGTATTGGTGGTTCTGCATGTTGCAGGAAGAGTTTCACATCAGTCCTGAGTAGTGGGAAGAGTACTACTAGATCATCGCAGTACTACTAGATCCTCTTTAAATATCATCACAGCTAGTTAGCTAGCTAGCTACTCTTCATTAACTTGTTAGACTTCTTACGTTACATTTCATTGTCTACAGGGTTAAGGTTGGTGTTAGGGCAGCCCTTAGCTTTCATAGCTGTCTGCAGGACATTCATTCAATAAATACAGGGGTCAGATACAGGGGTTCGCTACTCCCTCTCCAGGGATTAACCAGTACCCTGTGATGGACTAACGGTTGTAGCCATGAAGGAAGGAAGGAACCTAAGCTCATTCATTAAGCTCAAGTCACCATCGAACACCCCTCCTGTCATCTGACTGCCTCTTTAATTCGATATAGTGCCATCTAATGAAGGGTATGAATGTAACCATGGTTACATCATCAAGGACACTACCCGTCCCAACAATGGACAGTTCAGACAGTCACATGGCCAGAGAGGTTCAGGAGGAGCTTCTATCCTCAGGCCATCAGTACTCATAACCAACCTATAATGACTCTTGTATGTTTGCATAACTTGCAGTTTTTGCACTCTGGTTTTTCACACTGCACATTCATTTTACACATGTACATACATACTGACCTTTCTACCTTAGCATACTGTTCAGAGCATGCCACCATGCATTTCAGTGCACTTTTGTACTACTATAACTGTGTATGTGACAAATAAAAACCTTTGAATCTTTTTTGGTTATATGAGCTAATTGCATGACTATTTCGGTGCCTAAAAACAGGTACAAGGACAAAGTAATGTTGCAATGGCTTTTTAAGGGGTAACTGGCCATAGCCACAGTGCCACCTGGTGCACAGGACGTATGTGAAAATGCTTAGGTCAGAATGCAGAAGAACTAGGGGTGTGTGTGTATGTGTGTGTGTGTGTGTGTTCTCACCCTCGTCATTCCGATGTAGGGGTAGAATCGGACTGTGGGGTAGGCCGTGACTCCAGCTGATTGACAGGTCTGATAGTGAGCCTGACAGTCCACCTTCCCTGCTCGAACCTCCCCTTTAATAATCTGACAAACACACAGAACCTCCCCTTTAACAACGACAAAAACACAGAACCCCTAAATATTTTTTATACTGTATATGTACACCTTGAATATCCCAGTACTACCTACAAACCTTATTATTAACTAATAACTACCCAACTCACTACATACCAGACTAACTGAATGACCAAATACTCTCTCACCCGGGCCAATACTTCGAACTCAGGAGCGAAGTGTTGGCAGGGTCCACACCAGGGAGCATAGAAGTCAACCACCCAGTGGTCCCGACCCAACAGAACCAGAGATCTATAGGACTCTGGAGTCAGATCCAGCGATGCCCTGGGGAGAGAGCTACAGACACAGAAACATTAAACCAACCACACATCTATAGGACTCTGGGGAGAGAACAACAGACAGACAGACAGACAGACAGACAGACAGACAGACAGACAGACAGACAGACGTCACCACACCCCTGACATCCAGTTTGTGTGTGTTTCTCACCTTAGTGTCCATACCCTCAAAGACTGAGCGTCTCTATGCCAACCATTATAGCTCCTAGACAGGTAGACAGATGGATCAACAAGAAAACTGGATCAATAAGCAAACTGAATAAAAG
This sequence comes from Hoplostethus atlanticus, assembly GCA_034670405.1. Lineage (NCBI taxonomy): Eukaryota > Metazoa > Chordata > Actinopteri > Trachichthyiformes > Trachichthyidae > Hoplostethus > Hoplostethus atlanticus. Next base: position 51,616 of record JAXDDX010000332.1, on the reverse strand, counting down.
CTGGAGAAATTCCATTATGGAGGAAAAACCCAATTAACCCCAGCTGACTAATGCTGGGCTAACACCTCTAAACTATGCTAACATTGCTATTCAGGAGGAAATATTGTGTTAATTGTATTATACGGCCTAGTGGGATCATGTAACTGGAAACCATAATGGGGCCTAGAACTGAACCTTGAGGATCTCCACAGTTATTGGGTGTTGAAGAAGAGGAAGAGAATGTTCTATGTGAGAGATATCAGCAGAACCAATTAAATGTTGTCTTTAATGCAAACCCACAATCCATCCCTCCATGAAGTCATGAATGAATCCTTCATGGTCTACAAGGTCGAAGCCTGCAGTGAAAACTAAAATGATTTAACAAAAGGTACACAACTTGTGTGGTACCATAGAGGTAGTTTATATACATGTATACATGTCACATAGTTTATTATATGTGGTGCATACACATTTATCAATGCATGTAGCTTGAAAGGAACCCCCCCAGATCCTCTTCCACTGTCAGATCTCATCAGTCTGTGATGATCAATACATTCCAGGAGTTAGGAGGTTAGTTAGTTTTGTTATGCCTTTCAACAACCCCCAGACAAGGGCCATGAACTTGTTGCTTTCAATCAAAGGTTGGTGTGTGGTTATATAAATGTGTATATAAATATAGCCATGCTACGTTCATCAACTAGCTGGTGAACATTAGGGCGTGTCTATGATGTTGGTCACGCCCCTTACTAAAAACCAAACATGTCTTGTGGCTGCATTGCATTCTGGTCTATCTCGGCTACTGCACTGCATTCTGGTCCATCTCGGCTACTGCATTGCATTCTGGTCTATCTACTGTCGGTGGAGAAATTGGTCTCCCTCCTCTCCTCCGATGGATTTCTCCTGTATGATTGTTGATCGTCGGTCTACAAAGAAGCCCTTGCTCTTTGATTCTGATTGGCTGACACCAAAACCTGACGGTTACCGTTGATGTTTTAGATCATGAAACATTTTCTGATATCAGACTGGAAACATCTCAACACATACAGATAGTTTAAATTATGGTACATACATGTATCGGTCTTGTTGCCGGGGGCTGTGAGGGTATAGGCGGATTTCAGGGTACGCCCTGACACCCTGACTCTGACAGAACGACTGGAACCTCTGACAGTCCACCGAACCAACCAGGACCTGACCCGACACCAGCTAGACAGTTTAGAGAGACAGACAGGTTAGAAAGTATGTGTGTGTGTGTGTATGTGTGTCCAGGTAATTGCCAATTAAGGCAATTTAGGATTGAGGATTTAAAGTTAATAGCAGGTCTTTCATACAGGTCTGGTCTCTAACATGACGTAGCTAACATCCCATAATGTTCTGGGTCATGGAGACTTCAGCAGAGATCTCAGTGACTGACAGACAGCAGCCTGTCAGGATGAACATGTCTCACATTGCCAAAGGGACAACTGTATATGACATCAACCAGAGACAACTGTATATGACATCATTAACCAGAGACAACTGCAGATGACATCATCAACCGGGGACAACTGCAGACGACATCATCAACCAGGGACAACTATAGATGACATCATTAACCAAAGACAACTGTAGACGACATCATTAACCAAAGACAACTGTAGACGACATTATTAACCAAAGACAACTGTAGACGACATCATTAACCAGACAACTGTAGACGACATCATCAACCAAAGACAACTATAGACGACATCATCAACCAAAGACAACTGTAGATGACATCATCAACCGGGGACAACTATAGATGACATCATTAACCAAAGACAACTGCAGACGACATCATTAACCAAAGACAACTGTAGACGACATCATCAACCAAAGACAACTGTAGACGACATCATTAACCAAAGACAAGTATAGACGACATCATCAACCAAAGACAACTGTAGACGACATCATCAACCAAAGACAACTATAGATGACTCATTAACCAAAGACAACTGTAGACGACATCATCAACCAAAGACAACTGTAGACGACATCATTAACCAAAGACAACTGTAGACGACATCATCAACCAAAGACAACTGTAGACGACATCATCAACCAAAGACAACTATAGACGACATCATCAACCAAAGACAACTGTAGATGACATCATCAACCAAAGACAACTGTAGATGACATCATCAACCGGGGACAACTATAGACGACATCATCAACCAAAGACAACTGCAGACGACATCATCAACCAAAGACAACTATAGACGACATCATTAACCAAAGACAACTGTAGACGACATCATCAACCAAAGACAAGTATAGACGACATCATCAACCAAAGACAACTGTAGACGACATCATTAACCAAAGACAACTGTAGACGACATCATCAACCAAAGACAACTGTAGACGACATCATTAACCAAAGACAACTGTAGACGACATCATCAACCAAAGACAACTGTAGACGACATCATCAACCAAAGACAACTGTAGACGACATCATCAACCAAAGACAACTGTAGACGACATCATCAACCAAAGACAACTATAGACGACATCATTAACCAAAGACAACTGTAGACGACATCATCAACCAAAGACAACTGTAGACGACATCATTAACCAAAGACAACTGTAGACGACATCATCAACCAAAGACAACTGTAGACGACATCATCAACCAAAGACAACTGTAGACGACATCATCAACCAAAGACAACTGCAGACGACATCATCAACCAAAGACAACTGTAGACGACATCATCAACCAAAGACAACTGTAGACGACATCATCAACCAAAGACAACTGTAGATGATATCATTAACCAAAGACAACTGTAGATGACATCATTAATCAAAGACAAGTATAGACGACATCATCAACCAAAGACAACTGTAGACGACATCATCAACCAAAGACAACTGTAGATGACATCATTAACCAAAGACAACTGTAGACGACATCATCAACCAAAGACAACTATAGATGACATCATTAACCAAAGACAACTGTAGATGACATCATTAACCAAAGACAAGTATAGACGACATCATCAACCAAAGACAACTGTAGACGACATCATCAACCAAAGACAACTATAGATGACATCATTAACCAAAGACAACTGTAGACGACATCATCAACCAAAGACAACTATAGATGACATCATTAACCAAAGACAACTGTAGACGACATCATCAACCAAAGACAACTGTAGACGACATCATCAACCAAAGACAACTATAGATGATATCATTAACCAAAGACAACTGTAGACGACATCATTAACCAAAGACAAGTATAGACGACATCATCAACCAAAGACAACTGTAGACGACATCATCAACCAAAGACAACTGTAGATGACATCATTAACCAAAGACAACTGTAGACGACATCATCAACCTAAAGACAACTGTAGACGACATCATTAACCAAAGACAACTGTAGACGACATCATCAACCAAAGACAACTGTAGACGACATCATCAACCAAAGACAACTGTAGACGACATCATCAACCAAAGACAACTATAGATGACATCATTAACCAAAGACAACTGTAGACGACATCATCAACCAAAGACAACTGTAGACGACATCATTAACCAAAGACAACTGTAGACGACATCATCAACCAAAGACAACTGTAGACGACATCATCAACCAAAGACAACTGTAGACGACATCATCAACCAAAGACAACTGCAGACGACATCATCAACCAAAGACAACTGTAGACGACATCATCAACCAAAGACAACTGTAGACGACATCATCAACCAAAGACAACTGTAGATGATATCATTAACCAAAGACAACTGTAGATGACATCATTAATCAAAGACAAGTATAGACGACATCATCAACCAAAGACAACTGTAGACGACATCATCAACCAAAGACAACTGTAGATGACATCATTAACCAAAGACAACTGTAGACGACATCATCAACCAAAGACAACTGTAGATGACATCATTAACCAAAGACAACTGTAGACGACATCATCAACCAAAGACAACTGTAGACGACATCATCAACCAAAGACAACTATAGATGACATCATTAACCAAAGACAACTGTAGATGACATCATTAACCAAAGACAAGTATAGACGACATCAACCAAAGACAACTGTAGACGACATCATCAACCAAAGACAACTATAGATGACATCATTAACCAAAGACAACTGTAGACGACATCATCAACCAAAGACAACTGTAGATGACATCATTAACCAAAGATAACTGTAGACGACATCATCAACCAAAGACAACTGTAGACGACATCATCAACCAAAGACAACTATAGATGACATCATTAACCAAAGACAACTGTAGATGACATCATTAACCAAAGACAAGTATAGACGACATCATCAACCAAAGACAACTGTAGATGACATCATCAACCAAAGTCAACTATAGATGACATCATTAACCAAAGACAACTGTAGACGACATCATCAACCAAAGACAACTATAGACAACATCATTAACCAAAGACAACTGTAGACGACATCATTAACCAAAGACAATTATAGATGACATCATTAACCAAAGACAACTGCAGACAACATCATCAACCAAAGACAACTGTAGATGACATCATCAACCAAAGACAACTGTAGACGACATCATTAACCAAAGACAACTGTAGATGACATCATCAACCGGGGACAACTGTAGACGACATCATCAACCGGGGACAACTATAGACAACATCATCAACCTACAGCTGATATAAGGAAGAATGTGCATCTAAACAAACAGAAACCAGAGCTGTACTCTCTGAAACTGTAGTTACCTACAGGTCTGTGTATGTGTGTGTGTTTAGTGTGTGTTTTACCCGGGCCATGCGTCTCCATTCTGGCAAGAGGGCCTGACAGGGGCCACACCAGGGAGCATAGAAATCCACTGCCCAGATCTGTCCTTCAGCTCGACCTAGAATCACAACATAACCATGTAGAACCCTAACATATAACATATAGAAAAAAAACATTCGAATAAAACAGAACCGAATAGAAGAATGTGTGTATTTAACTTCTGGGGGGATGCTGAACTGCTAGACGCATCTTCTTGTTAAACTAGTTAGTATTAGCTGTGCTTAGGCTGCTTCAGTACTAGTGCTTTAATCAGTAGTATATTGTTAGCTGCTAGTTGGTCAGCTAGCTAGTTGATCTGCATACTGGGTAGCCAGAATGTCTTTGTAGCCACACCTTCAGGCCTAACTGTGTTATCTGTCCTTATATTTTACTGCTTTGATTTAGTGTGCTATTTTACTAGCCTAGGGTTAAGACAAGTTAAAACAGTTTCTGTTTGTGTCACACCCCCACAACTGGACGTAGTTTCACCCAGAGCTAGGCCAATTGCCTTGTTAATTATCGGCACTCCTGGCAGGCAATTAGCAATCAGTTGCAGCAGTCTACTGTTTTTGTTTCAGGGCGAACAAAGGCACTCCCAGAGCTGTGAGACGAGGTGGTGGTACTGGCCTGCTAATTTCCCCCAAATGGAAATACTCTTTTTCCTGTTCCACAATTCTCTCCACCCTCCACCCATGCTGTCACTGTTTCTTTTTTTTTTTTTTGTTGAATTTGTTGTTGAATGTCCAATTCCTCCTGCCTAAGCAGTCCCGGTCGTTGCCCCACCCCCTCAGCCGGTCTGGGGAGGGTGTAGACTACCACATGCCTCATCCGATGCATGTGGAGTCGCCAGCCGCTTCTTTTCACCTGACAGCAAGGAGTTTCACCGGGAGGGCGTAGCGCATGCGGAGGAACACGTTAACCAATGCGCAAAAATAGATATTGGAATGGTTCGAACCGATGTGTTTTTTTAGAAGGAATAATCAAACGTCATTTGGCCAATTCTGACAGCCCTGCCGCTTACGCAGAGGACGTCAGTTGAGTAGGCGGTCCTTCAATGTGGCCCAGGACACATTCGTGTACACACTGCTAAAAGAATGTGGCCGAATGTGGTCTGAGTGATCAGATCTCAATGTGTCCTCAATGCGTCTTGGGTGTGTTTACACCTGTACTTAGGTGTTGACTTGAGATCGGATCACCCAAGACGCATGTTAATGCCAGGTATAAACAGGGCCATTCTTTTAGCAGTGGCCCTGTTTATACCTCCGATCTTCTGATTGGAGGACGACCCGCTCTACCTCCTGAGCCACAGTAGCCCCTCCCAAGGTTTCTTCCAATTTTTCCGTAAAAGGTTTTTTGTGGGAGTTTTTCCTTGTCCTCTGTTTAGGGTCTAAGGCTTGGGGATGTCGTGTACTAACCATTTACTCAAGTTCAAGAAGTTTATTTGTCACATACACACACGGGGTGTGCAGTGAAATGTAAAAAAAAATAACAGGTTCACACTATTTACAATAAAAAACCAACACAATATTTACAATATTTACAATATTACAGTAAGTACTGTTTCACACGTTGGGCACTGTGAAGCCTTAGAGACTGTAACGGTGATGAAGGGCTGTACAAATAAATGTGATTTGATTTTGATTTGATTTGAAGCAGTTCACCCTTTCAGCATCAGGCAGGCTGACTACAGGGGTTCCGCAAGGTTCCGGTCTGGGTCCACTTCTTTTTTCACTTTACATGTTGTCTCTTGGTTCTGTTATCCACTCTCATGACTTCTCCTACCACTGCTATGCCGGCAACATCCAACTGATCTTGTCATTTCTTGTCATCATGGTGGGTACCAGAACTAACTAGTGGTCAGTGCCAGGACTGGTGGTTAGTACAAAGGCTGATTAATGGTTAGTACTAGAACTGAGTAGTGGTTAATAATAGGAATAGCTATTAGTTAGTATCAGAACTAGTACCAGATAACAAATAGTTAGTAACGGGTCTACTAATTAGTACCGAGGGCAGAAGTTACTACCAGGACCAATGGTTGGTGCCAGGACGAGTAGTTAATACCAGGGGTAGCAATTAGTACCAGGACTAATTGTTAGTACCAGGACCTGTCTTACCTTTAACTCTCTCTGTGAAGCTGGCAGGATCCAAAACTAAAACAGACGGATTGACCAGATCCTGGAGAGACAGACAGACATTGTGTTAACTAAGTACCTAACTATGTAATTTAGTCGTTGGTGGCCCCAAGTGGCAGTGAGAGGTAACTGTTTGGATCGAAATTTCTTCTTCTTAGTGTTTTGATGGGGTGGAGGTGGTGAAGAAAATCTTTTCGTAGCAGCTTCAGTCATCTTTGCTCGCAGTAAATCAGCTTTTTGTAGCGATAACCAAGGTGCTAGTTCGCTCGCTGCTGTTCAGAGCTGTGTGTGCTTCTCAGCACCCAAAGCATGCTTAAACATACTAGGATGTTTAATGAAGCATTATGGTTACAGATTCACCTTCCACATTACAAACCTATTTTACATGGCTGCTGTTACAGGCCACCTAGTTCTAACCCTTTAACAAATCACATTAACAATGTATCCATTTTTGTGACTTGAATGAAGATCAGACCATATTTTAGGAGACATTTATAAAGGAATGCAGGTAATTCAAAATGTCTGTATGTAGTATTACCTGTATGAACTCCAGGATGCCGTCGGCTGAATGTTGCCCTTCATATTCATGAACAGACGAACGGTTGAATATCACTGTAGTAGGATAGGCATGGATATTATACTGAGAGAGACAGGCAGAGAAACAGACAGACACATGGAGAGACATACAAAGTGACCAACAGAGAAAGAGACAGGAGAGATGGTTACAACAGTAGTGATGTAGGCATGGATATTGTATTGAGTCGAACAGCAACCTGTATGTCAATTCAATTAATGAATTCAATTTGCTTTATTGGCATGACTTGTAAACAGAAACAATAAACAAAGCAGTTGGCAACATTGTTGTTACCAGTAGTTACCAGTTGTTACCAGTACCAACCTGTCTGTTTCCAATACCAACCTGTCTGTCTCCAATACCAACCTGTCTGTCTCCAATACCAACCTGTCTGTCTCCAATACCAACCTGTCTGTCTCCAATACCAACCTGTCTCTAGGCCGTGGTGAATGGTAGTCTAGATAGATATATTTACTATTAGGGGCTGTGCGATGTCTGCTCAGTGCATCGGAGGATGTGGACAAAAACAGTGTCCCTCCCCGGCAGTAACGACTTGGTAGGTCCTGCTATGTAGTGAAGCTGATTTGAGGCTTGTTTTATCAAACCACATTAGCGATTTCAATCAAAAAACGTGACAATGTCATCGGCACTTTCCACGATACATGGTGTGTCAGGATGTTTCACAGTATAATCTGACAGCTTCCATAAGGTTGTAACAGCGGAGCGCTTAGGCAGGCCAGCCATTTTTAGGACTACGGGTAGAGGAAAATGAACTTCGAAAAACACAAAAATGTCAACATCAGGACCAACATTTTCCGGTTCCGGTTAGTTGATGACAACTTGAAGTATATATAAAAACAAAGTTCAGAACTCTAGCCTTTGAGTGAAAATCGGAGTGATATATCTGTCCCGCCCACCCCACTCTCATTCGAAAATGGTCTGTTGTACGTAAATAGGTCTCCTGGAGGAATGCATTATCTATATTAAGCTGTTTTAAATGTGTAAATGTGAAAGACATCACTGACTCCCTCCAGTTCGCCTACAGAGCCAACAGGTCAAGCTCCTGAAGTTCGCGGACAACACCACCCTCATTGGGCTCATCTCTGGTGAGGATGAGTGCGCCTACAGGTGGGAGATTGACCATCTGGTGACCTGGTGCGGTCAGAACAACTTGGAGCTCAATGCTCTAAAGACAGTGGAGATAGTTGTGGATTACAGGAACTCAGCCCCACCCGCCCCCATCACCCTGTGTGACTCCCCAGTCGACACTGAGTCCTTCTGCTTCCTGGGTACCATCATCACCCAGGACCTCAAGTGGGAGCTGAACATCAGCTCCATCACCAAAAAGCACAGCAGAGGATGTACTTCCTGCGGCAGCTGAAGAAGTTCAACCTGCCAAAGTCGATGATGGTGCACTTCTACACCGCCATCATTGAGTCCATCCTCACCTCCTCCATCACCATCTGGTACGCTGCTGACACTGCCAAGGATAAGGGCAGACTGCAGTGTGTCATTCGCTCTGCTGAGAAGGTGATTGGCTGCAATCTGCCATCTCTCCAGGACCTGTTCACCTCCCGGACCCTGAGGCCTGCAGGTAGGATTATAGCCGACCCCTCCCACCCCGCACATGTATATGGCACAATATTCTTTTTATTCTATTATTATTATTATTATTTCTTATTTCTTTTCATATATTTTCATATATTTTAGCGTGAATTGTATTTATTGTATTCCTGACCTTTGTCTCTACAGTACTTGCTTTATTCTTGTTTTGTTCTTATTCTTCTATGTTTATTGTTTATTGTTATTGTTATACACCAATCACAAAGACAAATTCCTCATATGTGAAAACATATTTAGCAATAAACCTGTTTCTGATTCTGATTCTGATTTACGTTTCACTGGATGATTAAGTGATTTAACATTCCAACTCATAAAGTTGACCGAGCAACCATCCAACCCTCTGGGAGTATTGGTGTCAGTCATGCTAGGCGAGAAAAGTTGTATATCTGGAACCTATAGAGGACACAGCATAACAGCAAGTGAAAAGCAAAACAGACGTCTGACAGATTAAGTCCGGTAAATGAGCCAGTCTGGTATCTGGGAAAGCATCCAGACACCAGAGACGTGTTGATGAGGTGGGTCAGGAAGGGAAGGAGTTCAGGTGCAGTAGACTGAAGGAGAGGGGAGTGGACCTGGTCAAGGGAGCATGTGGTGGGGCGGCTAGATGTAACAAGGTGAAGGACCTCGTTTGGGGAGAGGGGAGAAAATGGGGTGGGGAGGGAAAAGGTGGAGAGGGTGGTAGAGAGTGATGGGTGGAAGGCAGACAGGTGTGGTTGGTGGTGGAGCACCAGCCGGGGGATGAGGGAAGGAGGATCGGATATCGTTAACCTTCTTGTCGAAGAAGTTGGCGAAATCGTCAGGGAGGAGGGAGGAGGTGGGAGGAGGGGGTGGGGGTTGGAGGAGAGAAGAGAAAGTTTCAGAGAGTTTTTTAGGGTTGGAAGGAGAAGTTTGAATTTTAGTGCAGAAGAAAGCAGCTTTAGCAGCAGATAAAGAGGAGGAAAAAGTGGAAAGGAGAGATTGGAAGGTAAGAAGGTCCTCCGGGAGGTTGCCATTTCTCCATTTACGCTCAGCCACTCTCAGGCTCCGTCTCTCAGTACGCACTGAGTCCGACAACCAAGGGGCAGGTGGAGTTTGGCGTGCAGGCCTGGAGGTGAGGGGACAGAGATGGTCCAGAGAAGAGGACAGAGTAGAGAGAAGATCAGTGGCAGTATCAGGGGATAGAAGAGAAAACGATTCAGGGGCAGGGAGAGCAGAGAGAACAGAAGAGGAAAGATCAGTGGGGGAGGGAGAGCAGAGATTGAGATGAGAAGAAACCATGTGGGTAGGGGGAGGATGTGAGGGGGAGAGGAGAGAGAGTAGGACATGAAGTAGTGGTCAGAGAGATGAAGAGGAGTGACGGAGAGGTTGGCAGTAGAACAGTGTCTGGTGAAGATTAGGTCCAGTTGGTTGCCAGCCTTGTGGGTAGGAGGAGATGGGGAGAGGGCTAGGTCGAAGGAGGAGAGGAAAGAAAGAAGAGGGTCAAGCTTCTCAGTCTGGATGTTGAAGTCACCGAGAAGGATGAGTCCAGAGCCATCGTCAGGGAAGTGGGAGACTAGAGTGTCAAGCTCCTCCAGGAACTCACCAGAAGGGCCTGGTGGGCGATACACAACCGCGATGGTGAGCTTGACTGGATGAGAAACAGTGACAGCATGAAATTCAAAGGAGGAAGGAGAGAAATGTGAAATAGAAAAAGGAGAGTATTTCCATTTGGGGGAAATTAGCAGGCCAGACCACCACCTCACCTTGCCTTGCCTCGCCTGCGGGCGTGGCAGTGTTTTCTAGCTGCTGACAACTAGCAGCTAACAATAGACTATTGACTATAGACTATGAAGATAACTCAAATCATGATATGATTTCATAAACTGCTGCATAACAAAATAAAACAGAATAAAATAAAACTGTAACAATGACACACTCAAGCCTCGTCGTCGGGATGATGTCCTTCAGCACAAACTGCTGCATAATAAAATAGAACTGGTAGCATTGATAATAACAGTGATAATATGTTTAAACAAATATTGTCCTGTCAACGTTGGCCTTGAAATGAGACAGAGTATCACTGGCCCATGACTGAGGGTGACCTACCCTATATGTCAAGAAATAAAACAAATAAAAAGGAGAGGAGAGGAAGCATTGACAGCAGCAGAAAACAGTCCACTGGTCAGGCCGATTTCACCTCCCCACCCCTTATGAATGCAAACAGAAGAAATATTGTCCCATTGGGGTAGACTTTAAATTGGAATAACGTATAAGCATATAAAGCTCAGTCTCTCAATCACACTCAAACCTCTGTTGAAGGGACGATGTTCTTCTTAAATTAGCCCATCGCTTTGTTTGCGTCTGTGAAGTCTTTTTCTTCTGCGTTGTGCGTGATGCAGAGTCGGGCTGGGAACAGTATGCCATACAGTATGCCACCCTGATGGTTGTGGAGCAGCTTCCTAACCTCCGTGAACGTCTTCTTGGAGCCAGGCTTCTACGTGAGCAGTCCACAAGCACGTCTTTATCCAGCTGTAGCGTTTCTCTCAGCAGCTTCGAGACCGATGCAGTAGAGCTTGATCCATTCGTCTCAGCTACCCCCAGTATCCTGATGTTGCATCTCCTCATTCTTCCCTCCATGTCCTCACATTTCTCTCTAAGCTCTGTCACCTCTGCTTTCAAGTCAGTTACCGTAGTCTGCAAAGCTGCCACCTTGTCTGACCACGTTGATAGCCCGCCTTCCACCTCTTTGATTGTAGCCTTCATTTGGTCGATCTCAGAGTGGATCACCGCCTTATTATTTAATTTTTCCACTTTTTCCAGCTCACTTTTAAGAGAGTTGAAGTCTTCGGCAAGTGCATTTTTCCAATTCTGATTTTATCACCGCCGAGATGTCCGCTTTTAGCGAGAGAAGAATCTCTGATTTCAAGGCTACAGCGTTCCATCTCTGGGTTGTCTGGCGGGGGCGGGGTCGTTCGAGCCGGGGTGTCGGTGGAACTTGATGTCGAGGCGCCGTTGAGCCTAGTACTGGATGATCCACTGTATTTATATTTGCGCAGATTTGCCGCCATCGACCCACAAACACACTATCGTCTGACTTCAGGAATACGTTCGGAGCAGATTTCCCACTGTTTTGAAATCCAAAGCGCTTATTAACTTTAAATAGAACAGAGGTTCAGCGAGAGACCAAAGTTGGTCAATTTATAGAAATGGATCTAAACGGATCTCTAACGCATCACGTTTTGTTCTCTGTCACACCAGAGACTAATCTTACTCAGCTGTAGCTTGTAAACACACCACAGAGAGAGATATTCAACAAGTCACCTAATCAGCTGCTAGGAGTCTAGATATTCAACAAGTCACCTAATCAGCTGCTAGGAGTCTAGATATTCAACAAGTCACCTATCAGCTGCTAGGAGTCTAGATATTCAACAAGTCACCTATCAGCTGCTAGGAGTCTAGATATTCAACAAGTCACCTAATCAGCTGATACAAGTCTAGATATTCAACAAGTCACTTATCAGCTGCTAGGAGTCTAGATATTCAACAAGTCACCTATCAGCTGCTAGGAGTCTAGATATTCAATAAGTCACCTAATCACCTGCTAGGAGTCTAGATATTCAACAAGTCACCTATCAGCTGCTAGGAGTCTAGATATTCAACAAGTCACCTATCAGCTGCTAGGAGTCTAGATATTCAACAAGTCACCTATCAGCTGCTAGGAGTCTAGATATTCAACAAGTCACCTAATCAGCTGCTAGGAGTCTAGATATTCAACAAGTCACCTATCAGCTGCTAGGAGTCTAGATATTCAACAAGTCACCTATCAGCTGCTAGGAGTCTAGATATTCAACAAGTCACCTAATCAGCTGATACAAGTCTAGATATTCAATAAGTCACCTAATCACCTGCTAGGAGTCTAGATATTCAACAAGTCACCTATCAGCTGCTAGGAGTCTAGATATTCAACAAGTCACCTATCAGCTGCTAGGAGTCTAGATATTCAACAAGTCACCTATCAGCTGCTAGGAGTCTAGATATTCAACAAGTCACCTAATCAGCTGATACAAGTCTAGATATTCAATAAGTCACCTAATCACCTGCTAGGAGTCTAGATATTCAACAAGTCACCTATCAGCTGCTAGGAGTCTAGATATTCAACAAGTCACCTAATCAGCTGATACAAGTCTAGATATTCAATAAGTCACCTAATCACCTGCTAGGAGTCTAGATATTCAACAAGTCACCTATCAGCTGCTAGGAGTCTAGATATTCAACAAGTCACCTATCAGCTGCTAGGAGTCTAGATATTCAACAAGTCACCCGATCAGCTGCTAGCAATCTAGATATTCAACAAGTCACCTAATCATAAATTGAGTGGAAAATCAATTTTCTCCAGTTCATTGAAGTTCGTTCCCTCAGATAAGTAGTGCTGCACGATTAATCTAATCGTAATCGCAATCGCGATGTCAACCTGTGCGATTATATAACCGCAAAAGGCTGCGATTTAATTAAATAAAAAATGTGTGTGTGAACGTGACAACCTATTCTCTGTTTGTGTGCAGTCTGCTACGCCCATAATAAAGAGATGACCAATCAGTCTCTGTTCAGGCAGTGAAGCGTGTGTGCATGGTCACATGACTATCCGGTGTGGTGCAGAGTCAGACCAGGTGGAATGGATAACAACGAGTAGGTTGACGCTGAACTGGTGGGCAAAAAAAAACGCGACAAATGTTATATGGCGATATTTTGGATTCAGGCTCAGCGACATTGAGCAGAAAGACGTATTGTGTAAAACATGCAAAGTGAAAGTCGCTACATCACGCGGCAATACTACATAGTTGTATCCAGGGTCGCAAACAACTCGCTTTTCGGCGAATGTCGCTTTCTTCACGTCAATTTGGGTGACTTGTGTGATTCGTCCCGATCCAAAGAGTTTTTTTGGGGGGGGTGTATGGGTGACGGACGAATCTCCTTAACGATTCCTACAGTGTATTTCTGTCAGCTCATATGAGTGAACTGCATTGAGCAAAAAATTCTACTCAACTGTCAGGACCTGCTCTTAAGCAACAGCAGAGCAGACAATCTGCTTCCTGTTTACACCGGCACGCGCATGCCCAGTGTAGGTGAATGGTGACGTGATATGCGTTTTCAGGCGTATTAGCATTGACGGAGATAATTTCTGAAACGGTGCTAAAATGCTTCTGTGAACGGAGATCCTACGTATTAGTGTGGATGTAGCCTGAATCCAGTTTCATTTTTAGAAGAGGTTGTACAAAGTATGCCCAATTTTGTAACTTAATCACTAATTTTTATGTTACACCCTGCTTAAATGTCCTTGTTTGTTTGGGCATTCAAAATGTCTTATTTGAATGAAAATTTGTATTTTCTTATTTATTGTTCTATTTATTTAGTTGTACTATTGAGAAAAACTAACAAGTTTGCAGAAATGCCTTTATTTTGAAAAATATTTTTTTTATGTTATTTATTTAATTTAGTAAAATATTAAGTTATTTTGACAGTACAGTACTGTACAAATTTTTGTTTTTGTATTTTTTATGCTAGTTTAAGTTTGTATGTTTGAGTTGAGAAATAGACATTTCAAAATTATCAGTAATCTGTGCATTTTTCCTTGATAACCAAGCAAGTAGACTCATGATACCATTTGTTTATTATATCGCAATCGCAAATCCAATATTGTCCACAATAATTGCAATATGACTTTTTCACCAAATCGTGCAGCACTACAGATAAGCATTGAAAAGTATCCACAACCCCAGGATGCCCAGCACCACAAATAAGAGTTCTGAGTGAAGGGAAACACGAGAACAGTTCAACAGCCACCTCTACAAACAGAAAGGCGACCACTCGATAGACCTCCTCAGTTCCAAATGCACCTGGGTTTGCTGCAGATTCACACCATGGTAACTTCATTAATGCAATAAATAAAAAAGTAATTGTTCACTATCATAAAATGTTATGTTAATGTTATGTTAATATTATATGTTGTAATATGTTTTAAGAAGTACAATATAAGTTCCTATGTCAAAATTAAATAAATTACACTTCGCCGACCGTGTCACATCATTGTCGGAACGGCATTGGTCCATCGGCCCAACCCTGTTTACCATAGAACAGAGGTCGTGGTGAATGGTACAGTCCAGATATAGATATATTTACCATAGAACAGAGGTCGTGGTGAATGGTACAGTCCAGATATAGATATATTTACCATAGAACAGAGGTCATGATGAATGGTGCAGTCCAGATATAGATATATTTACAATAGAACAGAGGTCATGATGAATGGTGCAGTCCAGATATAGATATATTTACCATAGAACAGAGGTCGTGGTGAATGGTGCAGTCCAGAGTACCAAACTTCATCTGTCCAGCCAACTGGATTGAAGCTTTCCTCAGTTCAGGAAGTAAGGCTCGGCATGGAGGACACCACTACTTACAACAACACATTAACAAGTATATTAACACGATTAATATAATACAATGTTAATATCATACATATACACTACAGTTGGATATTAGCTTTCCTCAGCATGGGGGGGGGGGGTCAAAGATCTGATGGTTTCAGGGTTGAAGTGCTGTATGGGTTAAATACAGCTGCTGCCACTGACATGGACATCTGTCTAATAAGACAGTGGCATTTATAATCTATATACGTCAAATTTCATGAAATTAAGGAAATTCATAGATTGAATGTGCCCATTTTCAAATTCATTGGTTTATAGTGATGTGTTGTTATCCAATTTTATGGACCATTTGTGTATCTGGGTCCACTGATGCTGCAAGTTCAGTGCTGATGGGTCAAAAACTGACAAACCATCTTTTAAAAAATGACGGAAATTCATGGACAGATATGGGTACCATGTTTTACGTCAATCAGACCACAGCGTATGTTGTGAGACATGGCCTTTAGAATTATTATTATTATAGCGCCCCCTTAGGCCAAAGTAAATTTAACCGGGTACATATATTTGTAATGCCTTTACAGACAAGGCTGCCGAGTTCCATACTGATTTCACAAATGCACTTTAATCTACAAGCTATGCAATTATATGATTATTATTATTATTATTATTATTATTATTCAATAAAATAAGAATTAGATAAAAAGAGTGGAAGAGAAAGAATGAATAATAAATAGAAATAATACAAGCTATACACAGAAATACAAATGAATTTGAAAATCAATCATGATCAGACATCATATTTATTTATCATATAAGTACATAGTCCTAGAGCATGTATACCAAATGTCAGAAAATTTCATGATCCAGGTTGTGAGATTCAAATTTCTAAACTGTGCCACCCCCTATGAGCTGATTCTGGGATCATCCAGGCTGAACATAAATACATATAAAGTCTTATAAAAGAGTTAGTCATTTTTCAGGGTGTAACAGCACCGCTAGAAAGACATACAGACATTGGATACCACTGCCATGTATCCCCTAATCCATGTGTCTGTTTGTGTTGTAGGCGTAGCCACCATCACCAACCCTAAAGGTAAACAGCATTCAGCACAGCTAAGACTGACGTGTGTATAGGGTTAGGATATGATGGGATTTTATTGCCTTCTTAACAATACAATTCCTTAATAATAATAATAATAATAATAATAATAATAATAATAATAATACATCCTATATGTTCCCATCCTTTATAGACCTTTATGACTTAATGATGACAAAATACCAAAACCGCTGATTGAAATTCTGCTACCAAACCCAAATTAGAACAAATAAAACATACCCTTTCATTATTGTGTTACCATAAAATTGAACACATAAACACAATACACATTAGCCATGTTAATGGAAACATAGATCTCTTTTGTTTCCATGCTGCAAAGAGCTTCAGTTATAAGGAAACTGGATGCTCATATGCTCAGGAACAAGCTTGTATGTAAATTGCTCCCTCTGTATTTGTGTATAGCTTGTATTATTTCTATTTATTATTTATTCTCCCCCTTTTGTTCCATTCTTTTTATCTAATTCTTATTTTATTTAATTGTGGTACTTTTACTTCACTGTCTCATTGCGTTTTATTGTACGTAAAGCACTTTGTAAGCACTGTTTTTAGAAAAGTGCTATACTAATAAGTTATTAGTATTATCGTCCCTGAAGAATGAATGGAGAAATCCCAGAAGTATCCAAGAATAATCAAAGCTTTACTGCCAAAGGTGCTCCTACAAAGTATTCACTCTCTTTTTCATTTTCAATAAATTTACAAACAATTCTGGCAGCCAACTCACGTATTGATGACATTTTATGAGAGAATAAAATGCGATTTAGTTTGGCGTCAGGGCCTGTTGTATCGCCCTCTGGCTAAGTGAGCCGAGTGAGGCAGGGAGCGATCGGCAGTAATCCCCTAGGGGGGCTAAGAACAGAGCCCACAGGTGGATGCTGGGTGGTGGTGGGGTGAGAGCTTCATCAGCATCGGCATAACAGCAACAGAGCAACGCAGTGTGCAGAGCGGCAGCGGCAGAGATGAGCAGTGAGATTGATGGTTTAAATAGACCGCGCAATTGCAGTGGCTATGCATACGCTCAGCTGACAAGTCAGCTGACTCAGCTGTACGCCTCCTCGAGTGTGACTGCCAGAAATAACTCCTCTATGCTATGCAAAGCTTTGTACCAATTCTAAAAGTATGTCTCATTTTGTGCAGATTGTTAAAAAAAAATCTCAATTTGATCCATTTTGAATTCAGGCTGCAACACCACAAAACATGGAAAAACTAAAGGAAGTTAAATACTCAATTCTCAAGACATGGTAGTTAACCAGTCAACAAGAGTCCACTAGTCAGTCAGTCAGTTAGTTAGTTAGTTAGTTAACACTTAGTCCACCAGATAGGTGATTATTAAGTTAAATCAGTCAGTCGGTCAGATGGGTAGTTAACCAGGGAGTGAAGTTATTTAACATGACCAGATATTTATGTTAAATGTCTAATTACTTAGTGAAACAGTTAATTAATTAGTTGCATGGTTAGGTTAATTTGTGAAAATAATAAAAACACTGAAAAGAGAGAAGTGAAGAGATTTTGAAAAGAGAATTTGTTGTGTCTATAAATGTAGTGATAGAACTAGTTAGTTAACGAACCGGAGCGAAGAAGTCGACCAGCCAGGGTTCCTTCCTGTCCGAGGGGAAGTTGTCTGGCCTCAGAGTCATCACATGAGCGCTAACACTCTCTCTGGCAAACGCCACAATGTTGTACAACACATCTTTACCTACAGACAGACAGACAGATTAAAGAGACAGAGAAATTTCTGCTTCAGCTGTGACTCCACTCAACTCTAAACTACGTCACTTTATATTGTATATACACTGATACTACCATGCCACTTTTATTGACTGAGACACTTTTTTTTAATCTCAGACACTTTTTACCTTGACACTTTATTCTATTTTTATTTAATTGTTACTGTACATTGTTACTTTTATTCTTATGTTGCTGAGAGGAGAGTCAAAGTCTAAGCATTTCATTGCCAGCAACCAATACTGTGTCTACTGTTACTGTGCATTTGATAAATAAACTGAACTTTACCCAGACAGTATGGAGGACACGGTTGGTTAGATGACTAGTAAACTACCAAGACAGTATGGAGGACACGGTTAGTTAGATGACTAGTAAACTAACCAGACACTATTGAGGACACGGTTGGTTAGATGACTAGTAAACTACTCTTTGACAGCGTGTAAGTACGGAAGCCGAGAACGGCCGTGCTTGCAATTTTTTTTAATGCCGTTATCTCGAGATCACGAGTTAATTATTTCGTGATCTTGAGATAACAAAGCTTGTTTTCTCATGATAACAGGTTAATTTATCTCGTTATCTCGAGAAAACAAAAGGCCAATTTCCATTACAACATGTGCCTGTACACGTAGCCTACTGTACGCAAGCTGCAGAAGAGTAGATTAATATGTAGTCTAACAGGCAAAAATTAGTCGAATTGACTGACTGACAGAAACTAACATTAGTTTGCTAACGTGTTTTCCACACAGTGTAATTCATACATTTGAGTGTAAGTTTGGACGCCACCATTCTGTTTAAATTCGCAAGAGTGGACCATGACGTACACACACTGCTCTGTGGGGGGGTTTGGGAGTTGATCAATGGGAGGGATGCGATAACGGGTACTCCTTGATCTGACATTTTCAGCTTAAATCAGTTGCTACATTTGTCAAGACGCCATCTATGCATGCTGGCATGACACTCCTGATCTCTGATAAACAATATAAATAATCAGAGGAAACGAGTCCGACCTTTTGTTTTCTCGTGATAACGGGTTGATTATCTCGTTATCTCGAGAAAACAAAGCTTGTTTTCTCGAGATAACAGCATAATTAACTCGTGATCTCGAGATAACGGCATTAAAAAAAAATAATTGCAAGCATGGCCGTTCTCGGCTTCCGTATGTAAGAGTAAGGTAGTGATAGTATAGTATATTATGGTATAATACAGTATAGTAATACTACTGACCGTGGTGGATCTCAAAGTTGTGGACTCCCAGGCCTTTGAAGACAGCCAGACAAGACTTCTGGATATAGAGTGACTGACACAACTCTGAGTCTGTCATACAGTCTACTCTGCCAACCTAGAGAGAGAGACAGTTATATAGAGAGACAGACAGACAGACAGAACTATGAGTCTGTTATGCAGCCTACTCTGACAGACAGACAGGTACCTGTATGTGGTCATTTCTGAGGAGAACTTGGAGTTTCTTGTACTCGTTGGAGGTGGGGCTTCTGTCTCCAAACATAAAAATAACCAACCAGCGGTGATGGGCCAGCTTCCTCTGGGATCAAGAAGTAAAACAAAAACAGGAATTAATGCAAGATGGAAAGGAAGTACAGCAGGAACAACAGGGACCAGAACATGAACAGGAAGTAGAACAGTAGAACCCGGCTGAAGTTGATTATACAAATTAATTCTTGATTCTGTCGTGCCCTTATGTTTTAAAATAGACCTGCAGAAAATTAGATTTAAAGGACACTTGACGCTTGAAGTCTTTCATCTTGCATGGAATGATAGCCTCCGGAAATATGAACGTGCACTGCAGCTGGTGCCACCTATTTCTCTAGGCTAATTAGTGACAAAAATTAAGTAAAAATAATCCTAAATTTATTTTCGATACGGTAGAAAAAAAACACTCCAAGACCCTCCTCCCTACCCAGCTCCCTATTTGCTGCTAGTGACTTTTTGAAATAAGATAATTCAATTTCAATAAGAAAATTAAACTACATTGGGCTGAGATCACAAGTTCTATATCAAAAGTCGGCTCTGATCCCTCATCGGAATGCTCTTCTGGTGCTTTCTGCCTTTATAAGAGCTATAATTAAACCAGTAATCAAAAAGCCCAATCTCGATCCCGATGTCCTTAATAATCACAGGTCAATCTCAAACCTTCCTTTTCTCTCCAAAGTCCTCGAAAGAATAGTAGCCACCCAACTAACTGAGCATCTTTCTAGCTGTGGTCGATGCAAACCTTTTCAGTCTGGTTTTAGGCCACAGCACAGAGACCACACTCAAATGAGTTACTGCTTGCTTCTGATTCTGACTCATTCTTAGTTTTAATTCTTCTCAACCTAAGCGCAGGGTTCGATACAGTTGACCACAATATCCTTTTAAATCACCTCACACACCACATTGGCATCGTCTTGGCAAAATGATTCGTTAATTTTTACTGCTACACTGATGATACCCAATTCTACATACCCATCAAGCTGGCAGCCCACACACATTGTTGTATTGCCTCACAACCAGCATTCAACCACATACAACTGGCTAATCTAGAAGTTTGTTTATCTGCTTTACAAAAATTGGATGTCAGTAAATGATTTACTCTTAAATGCCAACAAAACAGAAATGTTACTTGTTGGCCCAAAGACAGAGTTCTCTCTTTACAGACATTACCCTGAAGCTTGACGACTGCCTTATTACCTAGAGTCCCACAGTTAACCACTTAAGAAGCCCTGGGACTGGGCAGCCCTGGGACACCAGCTGCATTTTTCACCTTAATCACATTTTGTAGAGTGTTTGTGCAGTGAAATTTTAAATCAAACTGACCATGCAATACACCACCTGAAAGTGTGAAATCTCACAATTCTAAGTGTGTAAAGCAAACCTACCTATCAGCAAAAACGATCCCCTCTTTTGTAACAGAAGTGCTAACAGGCAAACTCACAATGGTGACTCCTTACATTTTGTTTACCCTAGCAGTCTGAAGACAAAACGAATCAAGGTGAAATTGGTCTCAAAATGACAGCAGGGGTCCAATGAAGCTAAGTGAGTATGAGTTTGTCGTCCGTCAAATGTTCAAACATTGGAGAAAATCACATTAACCGTCCATGTCCAATACTTTTTGACGATTAATTTTCCAGAGCTCTAGTGTTTCTCACTTGCCTGTGGCTTGTGAGTAGTATTTACCGATGAGAGTGGGGTCTCTTTGTGTAGAATATGATCTTTGGAAGAGAATGAGACCAGACACATGATTCTCCAATCAGTATTTGTGAAGTAAACAACTTTAGCTAGTAGCTCAGGAGGTTAGGAGATACTTTGAGAGGTGAAAAGAAACACAATCTAAAATGGATAACAGTTTTTTCGCTTCTGAAGTGGTTAAGAATAGTGGCGTATTCGATCCTATCCTCACGTTTGACTTTGACATTTTTACACCTTCGCAATATTGCAAAAATCTGCCATCTGTTAACACCGACTGTAGTATTCCTGTAACCAATCACGTTACAGTTGACCTGACAGGATATGATGGTTACGTACTACCGGAAGTGAAAGGTTTGGCGATGTCCAGGTTGAGGTTAAAAAAATGGAATCAGTTGATTAAGCGTGCCTCAGAGATTAATTGATATAACAATATTCAACGAATATTACACCGACTGACGCTGAAATTCTGGTGCATGCTTTTGTTTCATCGAGGCGCGACAATTGTAATGTTTTATTCTCTGGCCTGCCAATCTCCAGTACTAAAAACCTCTAACTTTCTAAATACAAAATTCTACAGCAAAAATGTTATCATATTACACCTATTTTGACCTCCCTTCATTGGCTCCCAAGTACTGGGTAACACTTTATAATAAGGTTCCCTTAACAAATGTTAGTAAATACATTAAGTAATGATGAACAAACCTTAACTAAGGTGTTTAATAAATCCGGTAACTAAAGATTAAGAGTTCAGAGTCAAGTCGAGATTTACTTGAGTATATTTATTTGCAATAGCTGAGTGCTCAGGAGAGATCCACACACTGTGCGGGATATGCAGATCTCTGAAGGAAGAGCAGTTGGGGATGAGGTTTCATAAAAAATACAAGGTCACTGCAAAGTCATAATACCAGCTGCATAGATAACATCAAGACTATCAGTAGTTTCCCAATTGTAGTTTGTTCAGTAGTGATACAAAGAGGTAGTGATAGGAAATGGCTGACATAGGAAATACTGACATGGTGCATTCATTATTTTCTTCTACCACATAAGGTATGTTAATGCTTAATAAAGCTTTTTACTAATGCATTTGTAAATGCTGCATCATTTTGTGTTCATGATGAAGAACTTCCTAACTACTAAACTATTTACTAACATATTACAAAGCACAAAACTATGCATGTTTACTAGGACATTTACAAAGGCACTTAGAAACTCAAAATCTCTAATTGTATTTACCAATTGTACATTACCTGTAAGATGACGGCTCTTCCTGCCTTACCAAAGGTTCACTGGTCTTCAGTAAAGTACTAGATTGCAGCACCTTTTCTAAACTGGTCACTATTCCTGCCTCACCAGTGGCTTACTAGTGCTTGTAAAGCATTACTTCTATTTTCTTGGGCAGAACTAATGTTCTTTTAGAGGTGGAAGCATCTCTGTACAGCCACAACACACCTGGGATGCGTTTTCGGTGCACACATTTTAGTGTGTATTTTGGTGTGCATTTAGCCTGTGTTTTAGAGTATGTGGAAACTGTTGTTAGTCAGGGGTTCCAGGTCAGGTGGTGTGTATTTTAGTATGTATTTTAGTGTGTACATAAGTACCTGGAAGCTATCCTTGGTCAGGAGTTCCAGGTCAGGTAGATGGTTGATGACCTGACTGTAAATATCTTTACTATCCAGAGTCTGCAGCCACTGGAACAAATATATATTAGATTAGATTCAACGTTATTGTCATTGCACAGAGTACAAATACTGAGACAACGAAATGCAGTTTGGCATCTAACCAGAAGTGCAAATAGCAGTAAAGTGCAGAGTATGTACATATGTATAGTGGTAATATAAATATATTAAATAAGCAGTAAGGGATAGATATGAGTATGCTAAGATATATACAGTATGGACAATACTGACAGTATGAACAGTGAAATGAATACTCTGGATATATACAGTATGAACAATAATGGAAGTATTAACAGTATGAACAGTGTGAATGAATACTCTGGATATATACAGTATGAACAGAGTATTCATATACAGTATTCATATAGTCAATACTGCAGTACTACACATACAGACAGTGCTACACTACAACTAACAAAGTCAGAACTACATATTCAGTCTATACTACAGTACTCTACATACTGAGAGTAATACAGATAGACAGTACTGTAATACTACACAGTCAGTACTATATATGCAGAGAATACTACACTACTACATATAGTACTGTGCAAAAGTCTTAGGCACCCTAGATCAGGTCTTAGATTTTTATTTTTTGGTTTTTATTTTAGTGTTTTACATTGCTGCTCTTTATAGTCCATTTTTTGATATTTAGAAAATTTTCATATCATTATTTTTGAAAGCATCTTTGCTTTATGGAATTGTTTTACATGTGCCTAAGACTTTTGCACAGTACTGTACACAGATAGTACTACAAATAAACTGTACTACAGAAATTACTGTGTCTTACCAATACACTGTCTTGTTGTTGCAGAGAGCTTCCTGGTGGGAAGAATGCAGTAGCTCCCCCATTCACCTGCAATACACCAGAGAATTACATCAAGTACAACTACTGCCAATACTACTACTTATACTACTACTATTACCAATACCCCTGCTACTACTACTACCAATACCCCTGCTACTACTACTACTACCACCACTACCCCTGCTACTACTACTACTACTACCACCACTACCCCTGCTACTACTACTACTACTACCACTACCCCTGCTACTACTACTACTACTACTACCACTACCCCTGCTACTACTACTACTACTACTACTACCACTACCCCTGCTACTACTACTACTACTACTACTACTACTACTACTACTACTACTACTACTACTACTACTACTACTACTACTACTACCACCACCACCACCAATACACCTGCTACTACTACTACTACCACCACTACCCCTGCTACTACTACTACTACTACCACCACTACCCCTGCTACTACTACTACTACTACTACTACTACTACTACTACTACTACTACTACTACTACTACTACTACTACTACTACCACCACCAATACACCTGCTACTACTACTACTACTACTACTACTACTACTACTACTGGGGGTGTAACGATACACTCAGCTCACAATTCGATACACAGTACACGGTTCAATACAGTCACAATATTTTTGTATAAATGGAAACAAATTATGACTGTAGAAGATTCCTTCTTTATTGCTTAGGCATAAAACGTGCAAAACCAATATTTTCAACTTCAAGTTTAACTATTTCTTATAGTTTTTATAATGGTTGTGTTGCAGATGGGAGGGGGTGTGGCTGCAGAAGGCAAGAGACAGTATTAGGCAGAGTGGCACTGGGTGGGTATCTGTGGCTCAGGTCCTACATCTCAACTTACTGTTAGAATAGGCAATTCTTCTTCTACCTCAGCTGACATCACCTGTGGTGTCCCTCAGGGCTCAATTCTAGGCCCCATCCTGCTGTCCCTCTACATACTCTCACCTGACAACAACAATGTCTCTTTCCACTGCTAAAGAGACGATCCCGAGATAGACCACCTGTTAACACCTGGTGACCCAAGCTCCGTCGACACTCTGAAGAACTACCTTGCAGATATCAAGTGTGTCAGAACGTTTTACAACTCAATGATGGGAAAGCTGAAATACACTCAATTGGCCACCTAGCTTCAGAAATTTGGTTAGTGGTGAACTGAGGATTGTGGTGGTCAATGAACACAAACCTAGGAGTGATTTTAATATTGGAGTGATATGGCAGTGCTTTAGTGTCACAGGATATGACAATGCCTAGTATTACAGTATTAGTAGTAGTACTACTGGGTTGGGGTCTCACCTGGAAACTGTCACATAGTTGTTCCTGCGAACTGCAGTCCATCCATCCCACCTTAACTAGACCATCCTACACACACACACACACACACACACACACACACACACACACACACACACACACACACACACACACACACACACACACACACACACACACACACACACACACACACACACACACACACACACAGTTACTGACCAGGAAGATTCAGCTATCTGAGAGTCAAAAGGAAAATTACTTTGATTACCATTAAAATCAACCAAAAGAAAGCAATAGAACTTATTCAGCCAAAACAAAGTCTTCATTGTACTAAAACTACTAGTACTACTACCACTACTACCACCAATGTGCTCTCACCAACATGCCAGCCAGCTTCTGTCTGGTTCTCGACTCCAGGCAATCTGATAGACAGCAAACAGACACATTAGTACTACAACCTGACAACTGATGGAATAGAGCAGCTAGAACAGTGTTCATAATTCATTCATTTCATTGGGACCAAACTGTCGACTGAGTCCAGAGTGAATACAACGATCAGCAGTGACATCTGCAGGACAAACAGCATCACTGGAATGCTGGCATGAAATGGCTGTTAAAAACTAAAGTAACAGGCTTCTGTTAGAGCAGAGATACAGCGACTCAATATAAAACCGAGATACAGCGACTCAATATAAAACCGAGATACAGCGACGCAATATAAAACTGAGATACAGCGACTCAATATAAAACCGAGATACAGCGACGCAATATAAAACCGAGATACAGCGACTCAATATAAAACCGAGATACGGCAACTCAATATAAAACCAAGATACAGCGACTCAATATAAAACCGAGATACGGCAACGCAATATAAAACCAAGATACAGCGACTCAATATAAAACCGAGATACGGCAACTCAATATAAAACCGAGATACAGCGACTCAATATAAACCGACATACAGCAACTCAATATAAACCGAGATACGGCGACTCAATATAAAACCGAGATACGGGGGGGCGCATTGGTGGCTCACCGCGTAGAGCGCGTACCATAAGGCTCAGTCCTTCCCGCAGCCGACCAGGGTTCGAATCCGGCCCTCGGTCATTTGCTGCATGTCCTCCCCTCTCTCTCCCATACCTTCCTCACTATCTCTCTCTCAATAAAAGACCAAAAGAATATACTTTAAAAAAAATAAAATAAAACCGAGATACAGCGACTCAATATAAACCGAGATACGGCAACGCAATATAAACCGAGATACAGCAACGCAATATAAATCGGGCCCAATCTGATGAACAACTTGGCCACCTGGTGTGTGTGCGGTGTAGTGTGTGTGTGTGTGTGTGTGGTGTGCGTTACCCCCAGTTTCACAGCAGAAGGTGATCAGCCATCCCAGTCCAGATGAAAACGCACTCTCTATTTCACTGAACACATTGCCTACCAACAAACCACAGCACAACAGCAACTGGTAAGAAAATATAGACCAGTCCAGTACAGTCCAGTACAGACCAGTACAGACCAGTTTACCTTGCCATAGTTCCGTAACAGTGGTTGTGATGAACTGCATGGAGAACTGGACCAGGTTCTCCTGAGAACGCTCCCCATAGTACTTCTCTGGTTTCTATGGAAACATAACAGTTCATAACCATGAACTGACCATTTGTTAACTAAAGTCCATCTTTTCACCTTTACCAATTAGTTAATTAATAACAATGAATCTGACAGTCAGTTAGTTAGACTAACCTGACCAGTCCGATATAGATACAGACTGGGGTAGCTGGTGATTCCTTTACTCCTACAGAGTCGGTTGTTGTCTCCGCAATTTACCGCTCCAATCCTGATCACTCCATCCATCTCCTTAGCAACTTCCCTCCACTAACAGACAGACAGACAGACAGACAGACAGACGTATTTTTTTGGTTGCTACTGATCACTCCATTAATCTCTCTCTTTAATTTACTAACTAACCAACAGTCTCTTTAATGTGGTTTTCAGTCTTTTTGTTTTTGAAGAGTTTCCTGCTGACAGTCAAGTGATGGGAAATCAGGAAATAATGACACTATCAGTAGTGGGCTAGTCTACAGCTAGCCAACTAATAATGACAAGAATATAGGGGACTCTCCAGGCCTGGGAGAACATCGAGGGGAAACCAAAATGCATTCACATTCAGAAAAACTTGGATGTTACAGACACAATATTTAAGTTCAAGCATGACAGCATGGTTACATAAGCTATCTGTCTACACTTCAATGAAAACAGTACAGGGTGAATCCTGTTCATCACAGATGGTGTGTGTGTGTGTGTGTGTGTGTGTGTGTGTGTGTGTGTGTGTGTGTGTGTGTGTGTGTGCGTTACCGTAGGAGCTAGCTGGTGACAGTGGGAGCATCGTGGGAAATAAAAGTTGATGAACCAGATTTCTCCAGAGTTCGCTGCTGCTTCTGAAACACGGACAGACACATTACTGCTGTTTGGCCACCTGTCTATCTACCCGTCTATCTGCCTGTCTATGTATCCATCTATCAATCAGACAGATCAATACAGGCACATAACATCAGTTCAATCATTCTTACCAAAGTCCCCTCGGTCCAACGTGATGACCTCCAAATCATCGTCATAGATACCTGGATGGACAGACAGAAAGACAAAGAGACAGACAGACAGTTGAAACTATTTAACAAGGTAAGCATTGTAAGACCTTTAGGAATGAAGATCCATTTACAGCGGGACCAGTGGGTGGTTTCGTTATGGACAGGGATAGAACTGTTGTAAATAGTTTTAATGTTGGTAGAAATAGAAGAGTATGAATCAATGTGCATGGCTATTACATGTTATATTTGTGAACAGAGTAATTTATATATAAATCACAAAATACATTTAAGAATCGTTTTGTTTGTTTGTGAATATTGAGAGTAAGCAGATCCCATATGGTTACGACTGAATTGACTAAACTGAAATGGTGGTTTGATATAAACAAGTTATCTTTGAATTTGAATAAAACCAAAGTGTTTGGCACATTATAATAGATAATGTTAATATTGAAAGAATACATGAAAATAAGTATTTGGGTGTGATACTAGGTGGGTGTGTTGGAAACCTCATGAGACATGTGAGAGTAAAGTTGTTTACGAGCAAAACTAAGCACTTGGACCATTAATCTCTGTATTGTTCACTCATTTTACCATATCTAAATTACTGTGTGGGGTAACATAAAACCACCACACACCCTTTATGCATACTACAGAAAACAGCAATGAGAAGTACACTTTGAATTTCAATGGTTTAGTGGAATTCAAGACTGCTTAAATATTGTACAAAGCAAGAAATATTTTACAGCCAGGTGACATCCAAAGAATGTGTTCAGCCTGGGAGAGGGGTTATGAATTAAGACGTAAACTCAATTTCAAAAGACATTGTGTTTGTATGTGCATTTCAATCTGTGGGGTGAATCTGTCTAGATGTGGAACTCAAAGTAAGAATATAAAAATAATAAAACAAATTAAAACATTTTTTACAAAAATATGCATTGAGTGAAGTACCTGTTTCTCTCAGTCGTAATTGCACTAATAGGCAACTCTACATGGTAACATTAAAAGACAACACCTGTATTCAAAGACATCTATTTAATTATATATCCATTAAAAACATTATGACTTCAATTAATATGAAATTAAGGAGTAGGAGTAAATAAGTATTTACTTCTTCCTGCTCCTTTTCAGGCATAGAACACATTTATTTATTTACTACTATGAATTTGATGATTTTATTTGGAAATTTTAACATTTTTAGACATTTTAACATTTCTGCAGCTGGAAATGTTTTTGTCTGTTTTTTGACATATAACTGTTATAACTGTTCTGGATCATCTTACGGGCCGGATGTAATGGTGTTGAATCATACACTAGAAGCTGCGCTTATGTGATTGGCTGGAATGGAAAGAGACATCTGATAGGCTACAGAGAAAGTCCTTCCATTTATTTCTTTTCTTTTATTTATTTTGAGTATTTGTATTGTTTCATATGTTTTGTTCTTACATGTCTGAAATAAAGCCAATCAAACAATCAATCAATGTCTTCACTAGGTTTCATTAGGGTCCTATTGGCCATATGTCCTCTCCTCTATTGGAAGTTGCAGATTTGTCCTCACAATTATTTTTATTACTAGCATTATTATTATTTAGTTATTTAGCAGGGTGGTCAATGAGAAGCAAACAAAAAAAATACGCCGTTCATTGTTTCCTATGGAACGTGTCGAACGTAGAAGTTTAAGTGAGTCAAAACTTTCCTGAAAATCAATAAAATAGAAAGACAACAGCTGAACAGAAGATGTGAATAGACAAGTATATCCGACCTAACTGTTGATGAAGCTACAGGGATTTAGAGATACGATGAAACATGGATTTCAAGAGGTTGGCACTATTGATAGTTAATAACTAGTTTCCCATTGCCTCAGCAGACATCAGCAGTACCAGCATTCTGGTTCAGGTTAGCTGTTGAAGGATTAAGGAAGTCAAGTTCATGTAATCATGTAAATCCTGTCAGCACTCCGATCCAATTTATGTTTTCAGATCAGATCAAAGAGACATTATGGAAATGTTCTGATTCGTGATGTAGTCTGATTTCATATCGTCTTGAAAGCACTACACCGAACAACACCACTGTGGCAGACTTGGGGGAGGGTGGGGGTAAGGCGTAGGCTGGATCTGGAGAGAGTTGAGTCAGTGGACTGACTCTCCCTGGATCCAGGAGAGAGTTGAGTCAGTGGACTGACTCTCCCTGGATCCACTAAAAGGTCTGTCTTCTTACGTTAAATAATGCTAGTTGCCTTAGCGTACTGCATGCTAACACTTTAGCATGTGAACAGGACAGAGATCTACCAGACACAAAAACAATATGGTGCTCCTAACATGGAAAAGGTAAACCGACAGTAGCTAAGATAGACCAGAATGCAATGCAGTAGTCGAGATAGACCAGAATGCAATGCTTTAGCCGAGATAGACCAGAATGCAATGCTTTAGCCGAGATCAGAATCAGGCTGTCCCAGCTCTGGTAGCGTTACCACGGTTACCTATCAAAGTCATAGCGGTAGTAGCTCCAGCTCTCGTAGCGTTACCACGGTTACCTACCGAAGTCGTAGCGGTAGTAGCTCCAGCTCTCGTAGCGTTACCACGGTTACCTACCGAAGTCGTAGCGGTAGTAGCTCCAGCTCTCGTAGTGTTACCACGGTTACCTACCGAAGTCGTAGCGGTAGTAGCTCCAGCTCTCGTAGCGTCCTCCCTGCTGATCATCCAATCCCTTCTCTCCATATTTATCATATTTCTTCCTCAGATCTTCATCCTTCAGAACCTCATAGGCTCGATTCACCTGCAGGAACTTCTCATGGGCCGAGGCGTCATTCTATAACACAGGGAGAGGGTGCTCTGTTAGCCAAACTGTCATAGCACATTTATGATCAATTCATAACATAACATCATTTATCATGATGAGGGCTTTAGGGTAACTAACAGGGTTTTTATCGGGTGCATGGTGAAGGGTATAGGGCAGAGTCCTCAAATCTGGGCCTCGGGGTCTAGAGTGCTGCTGGTTTTCTCTCCTGCCAGGAAGTTAATTGCAGTCACCTGGCATCCCAGGTCTTCATCAATCCCTGATTAGATAGCTAGAATGGAAACTACCTGGCAGAATAGAAAACCAGCAGTTCTGGACCCCGAGGCCTGGATTTGAGGACCTTTTAGGATAAGGGCTTTAGGATAACTAACAGGGTTTTTATCGGGGTGCATGGTGAGCGCCAGCTTCTTGAAGGCTTGTCGTATCTCTCTGGTCGTGACCTCTCTGCCGACTCCCAGTAGATCATAGTAGTTCTGGCTCTCCGCCCATGCCACAGACAGCAGGCAGCCCAGAAACAGGAGCCTGATCTGGGCAACAGGAGTTGGGCAGCCTGGGCCTCTGGAGCCACGCCTGAACAGCATTCCCAGTTCTCCTAGAACAACCAGTAGGCAAATGGAAACCATTAGCTCTAGCACACTGCATGAAAACTGGAAACCAGCAGCTCTGTAGCACTGGCTGAAACCAGTAGGTCTGGAACAACGGCTGGGAACTGGAAACCAGTAGCTCTGCAACACCGGGAACTGGAAACCAGTAGGTCTGGAACACTGGGAAGTGGAAACCAGTAGGTCCGGAACACTGGGAAGTGGAAACCAGTAGGTCCGGAACACTGGGAACTCACCAGTCTGTCCTACAACAGAGACTGGACGGACAGACAGACAGACAGACAGGAAACTAGTTCCAGTCTTGGTTGCACAGACTACTAGGTTAGGGTTAGTGGTTACTGGTAAACAACTACCAACCCTCTAGAGGAGTTAACCTGTCCGTGTTACTAAGTTAATGAATTAGTTAACTCAAACCCTGCAGCTAACAAGAACCTGAGGTAAGCTAGGTGTGTGTCGTCAGCAGCAACTTTTACAACTACTATGTAGTTAGCTAGTTAGCTTCGGCACTATATAAAGCATCAGCTTTCTGCTTGCCAATGCGACATGTAGCTAACATTACCTGGATTCACCCTGATAAATAAGAACTTAATTACCTTGATATGCAGCAACTTGTAAAAGTCTGAAGCAGATTCCGGTTCAGTGTCCGGGTCCCATCGGTAGCAAGCTAGACACTGTAACACAATGCACTTCCGGCTATGACTTTTAGAATAAAAGCCTGATGAACTGGCCTGCATGACGCCAGGCGCTAGAACTCCCACTAAGTGCAGCAGGAGCATCCGGGTCTTTTGGTGTCTGTTTCTAAATCCATCGATCCATCTGTGGTTCCACATGTAGAATGCTGTACAGTCTACATGTGCATGATACAGTAGAAGTTTATAATGGGTATCCTATTAAAATAAAATATAGGCATGTATTTATATTATGACAAAATATATTTCAGATGTCATCAGGACACAGCCACTCTCTCACATATGTTCTGGACTTGTCCCTCTCTGACATCATACTGGGAGTTTATTTTTCAGACAATAACTAATGCAATCTCTCATACCACCCCCCTGATCCTCTCACAGTCCTGTTTGGCATCATGCCAATGGGGTGTAAGATGTCCAACTCTAGTCAGGTCTTGTGGTCTTCTTAACCCTACTGGCAAGACGTTGCATTCTGCTGACAAACCACCTTCACATTTAAGTTGGATCGCAGACGTTGTACACTTCATGAAACTGGAAAACATGCAACCATTCCAGTGCCAAATTTGATACTACCTGGCTACCTCTGACACCTCAAGCAATGCAATATAAATGTTTAGTATATAACTTTCAAGTTTCATGTATTTTTACATGTATTTTTGCATTTCTGTCTTGATTCTTCTTCTTGTTCTTGTTCTTGTTCTTCTTCTTCTTCTTCTTCTTCTTCTATTTATTTATTTATTATTTCTCTCTTCTTAACTTTTAGTTATTCTGATAGTTATTTTATCACAAATCAATATCCGTGGGTATGAATAAATGTATGTAAGTACGGATATGTGTATGTATACAGTATATGCGTGTGCAGAGGGGTTCTTATGCACTAACAGTAACAATATTCATCTTAATTTGTTTTATGGTATGCTACCTTAATCTCCTTTTTTTGTTTTACTTTTATTCACTTATTTACTTATTTATTTACACATTTATTTTATTTTATCTTTTTTTAATAAACGTTTTTATTACCATTATTACTGCTATTAATAATAATAATAATAATAATAATAATAATAATAATAATAATAATAATATATTTATTTATTTGTCTTTTTTATTTATTTTATTTTAATTTGTTTTGCTCCCTCCCTTTCCTCCTTCCTCTTTGTCTCAGTGTTGCCCCCTGTATACTCCTGTCCTGTCCAATCTATCTTGTATACTCAGTGTCTTTTTGTCAACCCATAAAACCATAAATAAATCATAATAAATTAATAATAATATATTTCTTCTGGCTACTGCTGTGGATTTAAATTAACTTTATATGATATTAATCATTCTCGGTTTTCTGGTAAGTTTAGTTTGTTTACATTATTCTATATTAATTTTACCCCTAAATTGAATCATCCATTAAGCACTCTTTCATTAGGACAGTTAATAGTAGTTTCGCTACATATTTAATCCACTGATTCCGTTACAAGTGTTTTGTTCTCTGCACGCTTTTTTTTCAAAAACGGCACGTTTTGCACTGTTGTTTCGAAAGTAAAATTGTCTAACATCCGGTGTTATTCTGGCTGTATCTTGCAGCTTGACGCACTTCGGCAATCGTTGATCGCACCACAATGACATAGGTCTTGGTGCGTTCATGTACCATGAGTATAATCGGAATTCTTGTATTTATTGACAAACTTTGACTGCGATAACCCGATAACTGAGATAAACCTGGCTGGTTGTGGGTGTTTGTTTCTGGACTTTGTTCTCAGTGAAACACAATTTTATTCCAAATTCCTGCTGAACCGGTTGGCTCTGTACAACCTGGATACTAGAACACCAACCCTACAACGACAAAGCGCTCATCCTCTTATTGTACAATGGTAAACTAGTAAACCAGATGGATTGGGTGCATGGAAATATTAGGTAAGTTAGGTAAGTGTATTATTTAGAAGAAGAAGAAGATTAGTTTATTTGCAATTCGAGGTGCACACACACATGCACCAACACACACAACACATGCAAGGGGGGGAAGTGGCCGCCGAACACAACACACACACACACACACACAGGGTAGAGTGTCCGAGTTGAATGAGTCCTCTGCATTTTCCCATCCCGGCCGACCTTCCTCCAGGGGCAGCCAGGGAGCAGTGGGCAGCCTCCTTTTTCCGGCGCCCGGGGACCAATTCCAGGTGTAGGTCCTCATCGTGGTCAGGGACAGGACAGGATGTTGCATGTTTTTAGATGGGGTTCTTTATAGGAGGAGACCCATGTGAGCACGGGGAGAACATGCAAACTCCACACAGAAAGGCCCAGGAGATAACCCACCTGGGCACCCGAGTCAACAGCGCCCCAGACAGGAATCGAACCCAGGACCTTCTTGCTGTGAGCCACCGTGCCACATTATATCCATTTACAGTCCTATCAACAACTATAGCTTAACATCTACTTTTTGTGCCCTATTTTAATGATAGGTACCGGGGCACTGGTAAATTTGAGCAAATCTTTTGGCTTTATCCCAGTCAGGAATTTAACAGTCCCGTGCGAATAAGGCTTTAGTTTGGATTTACCAGTCATCTTTCCATTTGGAGGCTAGACAATAGCAAGTTAACACACACACACAAAACACACAGGCCTGAGGAATCCGAGTAAAGAAAACGCATCTTTTATGACACTTACTAAATGCGCCGGAAGTGGTGTGATGCCATTCCCACCACTAGAACCCACTGTTTGGCGTCAAAGGGAAGCAATTTTTGACTAAAACACTAAACTTTAACTTCTACCGGGCTGATGTTATTTAGTGTAGCTGGTATTTAGTTGAGAAGGAAGAATTAGTGACGTAGCAGTTAGTTTAGTGTACCTAGCTTTCCTCTTCCTTGGCGTCACTTCCAGCTTTTAAAAGTAGCGCCCAGAAAACACTAAACGGTCTGCGATGGATTTACAAGGTCGGTGTAAGAGCTGTTTATTATGTGTTCTTATCAATCTATGTATTATGCATATATTCATCCTGCTAAACAAGTTAGCTAGGGCTTTACCAGCTAACTAACCTTTCTAGAGAAGCTCCGTGTTAACCCTGGCGGAGAAAGTAACGTGTCATGTGGTTGAGAAGCTTTTGAATTTTAACTTGATGTACATCTATGCAATTACTTTATTGACGAGCCCTAACCAACAGATCTAGAAACGGATCAACTGATCAGTGTAGAACTTCAAAACGTTACAGAGACTGAAGGTAACGTAGCTAGTTACCTCCTAGTGAACTGAGGTCTAGGTACAGGAAGCTGTGAGGCTGTTCAGTCTAAATATCATTTAGTAAATATATTTAACAACCAAACAATAAAATATGAATCCAGATCCTGTCTGAAGCATCAGGAGCCATAACTGACCTCAGTACAGATTTTACTTTAATCCAATCCATTACTAACCCGAACCCATGATCCTTTTCCAAGTCTGGTGGGCAGGAAGCATCTGGAACACTTTCAGATGTTGGATATGGATATTGAAATAAATCACTGCTTGGTGGACTGGTTGGTCACCCCTCAACCAGTTGAACCAGTCAGCCCTCAACCAGTTGAACCGGTCACCCCTCAGCCAGTTGAACCAGTCACCCCTTAACCAGTTGAACCAGTTGAACCGGTCACCCCTCAACCAGTTGAACCAGTCAGCCCTCAACCAGTTGAACCAGTCAAACTAGTCACCCCTTAACCAGTCGAACTAGTCACCCCTCAACCAGTTGAACCAGTCAGCCCTCAACCAGTTTAACTAGTCACCCCTTAACCAGTTGAACCAGTCACCCCTGAACCAGTCACCCCTCAACCAGTTGAACCAGTCAAACTAGTCACCCCTCAACCAGTTGAACCAGTCAGCCATCAACCAGTTGAACCAGTCAAACTAGTCACCCCTCAACCAGTTGAACCAGTCAAACTAGTCAGCCCTCAACCAGTTGAACTAGTCACCCCTTAACCAGTTGAACCAGTCAAACTAGTCACCCCTCAACCAGTTGAACCAGTCAGCCATCAACCAGTTGAACCAGTCAAACTAGTCACCCCTCAACCAGTTGAACCAGTCAAACTAGTCAGCCCTCAACCAGTTGAACTAGTCACCCCTTAACCAGTTGAACCAGTCAAACTAGTCACCCCTCAACCAGTTGAACCAGTCACCCCTCAACCAGTTGAACTAGTCAGCCCTCAGCCAGTTGAACCAGTCACCCCTTAACCAGTTGAACCAGTCACCCCTCAGCCAGTTGAACCAGTCAGCCCTCAACCAGTTGAACCGGTCAGCCCTCAACCAGTTGAACCGGTCACCCCTCAGCCAGTTGAACTAGTCAGCCCTCAGCCAGTTGAACCAGTCACCCCTCAACCAGTTGAACCAGTCAGCCCTCAACCAGTTGAACTAGTCACCCCTTAACCAGTTGAACCAGTCACCCCTCAGCCAGTTGAACCAGTCACCCCTCAACCAGTTGAACCGGTCACCCCTCAGCCAGTTGAACCGGTCAGCCCTCAGCCAGTTGAACCAGTTGAACCAGTCAGCCCTCAGCCCTCAGCCAGTTGAACCAGTTGAACCAGTCACCCCTCAACCAGTTGAACCAGTCAGCCCTCAACCAGTTGAACTAGTCACCCCTTAACCAGTTGAACCAGTCACCCCTCAACCAGTTGAACCGGTCACCCCTCAACCAGTTGAACCAGTCAGCCCTCAACCAGTTGAACCAGTCAAACTAGTCACCCCTTAACCAGTCAAACTAGTCACCCCTCAACCAGTTGAACCAGTCAGCCCTCAACCAGTTTAACTAGTCACCCCTTAACCAGTTGAACCAGTCACCCCTGAACCAGTCACCCCTCAACCAGTTGAACCAGTCAAACTAGTCACCCCTCAACCAGTTGAACCAGTCAGCCATCAACCAGTTGAACCAGTCAAACTAGTCACCCCTCAACCAGTTGAACCAGTCAAACTAGTCAGCCCTCAACCAGTTGAACTAGTCACCCCTTAACCAGTTGAACCAGTCAAACTAGTCACCCCTCAACCAGTTGAACCAGTCAGCCATCAACCAGTTGAACCAGTCAAACTAGTCACCCCTCAACCAGTTGAACCAGTCAAACTAGTCAGCCCTCAACCAGTTGAACTAGTCACCCCTTAACCAGTTGAACCAGTCAAACTAGTCACCCCTCAACCAGTTGAACCAGTCACCCCTCAACCAGTTGAACTAGTCAGCCCTCAGCCAGTTGAACCAGTCACCCCTTAACCAGTTGAACCAGTCACCCCTCAGCCAGTTGAACCAGTCAGCCCTCAACCAGTTGAACCGGTCAGCCCTCAACCAGTTGAACCGGTCACCCCTCAGCCAGTTGAACTAGTCAGCCCTCAGCCAGTTGAACCAGTCACCCCTCAACCAGTTGAACCAGTCAGCCCTCAACCAGTTGAACTAGTCACCCCTTAACCAGTTGAACCAGTCACCCCTCAGCCAGTTGAACCAGTCAGCCCTCAACCAGTTGAACCGGTCACCCCTCAGCCAGTTGAACCGGTCAGCCCTCAGCCAGTTGAACCAGTTGAACCAGTCAGCCCTCAGCCCTCAGCCAGTTGAACCAGTTGAACCAGTCACCCCTCAACCAGTTGAACCAGTCAGCCCTCAACCAGTTGAACTAGTCACCCCTTAACCAGTTGAACCAGTCACCCCTCAACCAGTTGAACCAGGGGTCATTCCGTGTCAAATCACCCAAAATAACAGACATTTTAAACCCAACCGTCTCAGAATTTGATGAAACTTGGTGTGACTTGTTGGTTGGGATCCCACAACACCAAATCTCAAATTTCAGGTCAGTCGGACCAGTGGTTTGGGAGATACGGACCCCCAACGTTTGAGATTTTGTGCAAAAAGGGGCATGGCCGCCAACCTTTGAACCCTCATATCTCAGGAACTACTGGGCCAATCTTCAAACAATTGGTAGCGTTGGAAAGGGAAGAGATTCAAAATCAAAATCTGTCATTATTTTTCAGATTCGAGTATATTGGGGTACGTTGACCTCTTGACCTTTGCTATGACCTTAAAATTGACCTTGTGGATCACATGACCTTGAGATTACCTTTCCTGGAATTTAATCACCCACATGTTAACTAAAATATACAGAAATTTCAGAGGTGTAATATTTTTTGTTTAGCAGCAATACAGATTCAAAAAATGCATACCCACAGAGATGATTGATAAAATGCACTATAATGTATATTTTCTACATGCATAGATTCCTCTCATGACCAAAACCCATCTTGGGAGTCAAAATCCACCTGACATGACAAGGAATGCTTGAAGGATATGAAAAGTTTACCTGGGAAATTGTGAATTTAGTCCAACCATATATCTTTGTATATTCTGTATATTAATTTTGCATTTGTATTGTACATTATGTTCGCTGTTACATACTAATGATGTTAAGTGTAATATGAACTATTTCAAGCTACTGAAAGACAATGAAAACAGGTAAAATATTGCCTATTGTATCCTTTCAGTATAAATAAAAGATTAATAATAAAAATAAAAAAAATAAACCAAATTTGACAGATTCAAAATCTGTCATTATTTTTCAGATTCAAGTATATTGGGGTACGTTGACCTCTTGATCTTTGCTATGACCTTGAAATTGACCTTGTGGATCACGAGACCTTGAGATGACCTTTCCTGAAATTCAATCTCCCACATGTTAACTAAAACGTTTCAGAGGTGTAATATTCTTTATTTAGCAGCAATAATTGGTAATTGGTCGTTTCAAATTCATTCATAGTCCTTTCAATGGTAAAGGGTGACAAAGTCAATATTTGCACACACTCTTGGTAGGATTCTGACCGTTGAATTTCTCTTTTAGCTCCTCCAACACTTTCCTGAATAACTGAAGGTCCAATTTTTCTGATGAGTCAAGGTTACTTTCAGGAGAATCAAGTGGGACATCATAGACTTGTTCAAGCTGTCGTTTCAATGTTACTGTAGCTGATGCTAGTTTTTGCTGTCCTTTCATTCGTTTACTGGAAGATGCTAGTGAATGGAGTTTAACAGGAGTTTCACCTAAACTTGATAGGGTAGAATTCAAATCGAAGTCCTTTGCTGGGGAAACAACAACCGGAGGTTCGACTGGGATGTCATCATCAACCTCTCCCACCCATACTACAGCTCTCCTCTGCAGGGGCTTTGACCTTTTGATTTCTGAAGGCTAATCAGACAGTCACAGCACAAGTTTTCTCCTGGCACTCTTTGGAGGATTCACTAAGCCTTTGTAAGTGTCCATGCTAACAATTCGTAAAGATCTAGTGCGTGCTTTCTTGGGATGACGGTTAAAGGGATCACAACACTTTTTCCGCAATGTTGAAAACTTGGTTAGAAGTTCTTGTTCATGATGTGAACAGATGTTCCTGATGTCTCGTGTTTTGGCCCCACTTCGAAGAATAAGGAGTTCAACTTCTTCAGTTTTCCATACACTTCGCAAGGACTTCTTTCTGGTATGATGGTGTTGATGGCAAACATTTTCAGGAGAGTAAAAGCTGCAGATTTAAAACCATTGGCAAGGCTATATGACATGATATATATGATATAATGACTTACTTACATATCAACATTTGCCATTGTGTCCAACTTGAAAGCTTCAGATTTTCAAAGAAATGCAGATCAAGAAACTTCTTTGTCTTAAATTTTTAAATGCCATGTGCTCAATGGGGATGGGGATTTCCCAGGGCTGCTTGAACTGAATACTGAAACGTGATTGGTCAGTTCTTTCACAATATAAGGCCCACTATGACGTAAGAATAGGCCTACCGAGTTTGTCTATGATGTAACAATTGGTGCCCAGTTTTTCTATGACGTGACAATCGGCACCCAGCGTTTGTCTCTGACATGACAATCACCACATTCCCATGTACAACGTTATAAGATATGGCATCACTAGACATGCCTGTGTAGAAATATGTGATGCCATTTGGTTTCTTTTTTTTTTTTTATTATTAATCTTTTATTTATACTGAAAGGATACAATAGGCAATATTTTACCTGTTTTCATTGTCTTTCAGTAGCTTGAAATAGTTCATATTACACTTAACATCATTAGTATGTAACAGCGAACATAATGTACAATACAAATGCAAAATTAATATACAGAATATACAAAGATATATGGTTGGACTAAATTCACAATTTCCCAGGTAAACCTTTCATATCCTTCAAGCATTCCTTGTCATGTCAGGTGGATTTTGACTCCCAAGATGGGTTTTGGTCATGAGAGGAATCTATGCATGTAGAAAATATACATTATAGTGCATTTTATCAATCATCTCTGTGGGTATGCATTTTTTGAATCTGTATTGCTGCTAAACAAAAAATATTACACCTCTGAAACTTCTGTATATTTTAGTTAACATGTAGGTGATTAAATTCCAGAATTTTAAGGTCATAGCAAAGGTCAAGAGGTCAACGTACCCCAATATACTCGAATCTGAAAAATAATGACATATTTTGAATTTTGAATCTCTTCCCTTTCCAACGCTACCAATTTTTGGAAGATTGGCCCAGTAGTTCCTGAGATATGAGGGTTCAAAGGTTGGCGGCCATGCCCCTTTTTGCACAAACTCTCAAACTCTGGGGGTCCGTATCTCCCAAACCACTGGTCCGACTGACCTGAAATTTGAGATTTGGTGTTGTGGGATCCCAACCAACAAGTACACCAAGTTTCATCAAATTCTGAGATGGTTGGGTTTAAAATGTCTGTTATTTTGGGTGATTTGACACGGAATGACCCCCAGTCAAACTAGTCACCCCTCAACCAGTTGAACCAGTCACCCCTCAACCAGTTGAACCAGTCAAACTAGTCACCCCTCAACCAGTTGAACTAGTCACCCCTCAACCAGTTGAACCAGTCACCCCTCAGCCAGTTGAACTAGTCAGCCCTTAACCAGTTGAATCGGTCACCCCTCAGCCAGTTGAACCAGTCAAACTAGTCACCCCTCAACCAGTTGAACTAGTCACCCCTTAACCAGTTGAACCAGTCAAACTAGTCACCCCTCAACCAGTTGAACCAGTCACCCCTCAGCCAGTTGAACCAGTCAAACTAGTCACCCCTCAACCAGTTGAACTAGTCACCCCTCAACCAGTTGAACCAGTCACCCCTCAGCCAGTCAAACTAGTCACCCCTCAACCAGTTGAACCAGTCACCCCTTAACCAGTTGAACCAGTCACCCCTCAACCAGTTGAACCAGTCAAACTAGTCAGCCCTCAACCAGTTGAACCAGT
This sequence comes from Hoplostethus atlanticus, assembly GCA_034670405.1. Taxonomy (NCBI): domain Eukaryota; kingdom Metazoa; phylum Chordata; class Actinopteri; order Trachichthyiformes; family Trachichthyidae; genus Hoplostethus; species Hoplostethus atlanticus. Next base: position 10,321 of record JAXDDX010000332.1, on the reverse strand, counting down.
CGCCCCTCAGCTAGTTGAACTAGTCACCCCTTAACCAGTTGAACTAGTCGCCCCTCAGCCAGTTGAACCAGTCAGCCCTCAGCCAGTTGAACCAGTTTAACCAGTAGCTGTCCTCTGTCTCCCAGTGGGATCTGAACCCATGACCCTGGGCTCCCCCACCTCCCCCAAGCCGGGTCCTGGAGCCCAGTTCCTCCCAGGGTTTCTGATGGGCGATCTGCCAGCTCCAGCCAGCCCCCAGCCCCGCCCCTTCAGTCTGGCCCCGCCCACCATGGAGAGCACAGGTAAGGACTAGTTTAGCAGCCAAACTAGTTGTGACAGCAGCTCTGGACCAGTTTAACAAGCTAGGTACTGCAGCAGCAGTGTCTCCCATATAAATCAGCTGATCTGTGGCGCCACCATTGTATGGATCTCTAACGCATCACGTTGCGTTCACTGTCACACCAGAGACTAATCTCACTCACTGAAACCAGGAAACCCACCAGTTGAATTAATACATTTCTGAAGTAATCAGTGGATCGGAAGTTATCGGTGTTGAGGCTTGCCAAAGTCCACCTTGGTCCTACAGAAGTCTCTCTCTCTCTCTCTCTCTCTCTCTCTCTCTCTCTCTCTCTCTCTCTCTCTCTCTCTCTCTCTCTCTCACATATATATATATATATATGGTCACCATGACAGCAGAATAAAGACAGATCATTGGCTGCTGCTTCACATTTCCATTACTGGTTGAGTCTTCTCACCAACCTTGTGAAACTTGAAGCTGTTCTGAGCACGATCTGTTATTTGTTCTATATGTTAATGATTTTCTTTTTTATTGTGTGTATTTACTGTATATATTGTTTATCCTCCAGGTGGCTCCGCCCCACAGCCAGTTGTCCCCACCCCCAAAGATAAGAGTGGTGCTCCGCCCGTCCGCAGTATCCATGACGACCTTGTTACCCGCGGCAACCCCCCTCAACACACACAGACAGGTTGGTCGACAGACAGACAGACAGGTTGGTAATGCTGGGGACACAGGACCAATGGGTCTCTATTGTGACTGAGTGTGGGCGGGGCACAGTAAGCAAGTAAATGTTGTATGTTTCTGATTGGATAATGTTAAAGTTTCTGTTGTAAATGTTGACAGTCCAAATCAAACCTCTCCCCCCCCCCCCCCCACCCCAGTCTTTTCCAGTCATTCAATCTCCTCTGTCTGGACGTCAAGCTTCAACTCCAGGAACAGGTACAAACATGTACTAGTAGTAGTACTATTGCTACCGCTAGTACTCCTGATAGTACTGCTGGTAGAGAGTACTACAGTAAATGTTTGGCACATTTACTGTTTAGTACATCTACTGAAGAAAATGTGAGTGCTTGCTTCAGCTTGAAAATGTAGTAATAGTAGTATTAACAGTAGTAGTTACAGTAGTTAACAGTAGAATTCAGACCAAGTGATTCGATCCCTGATTTTCAACTTGCAAACAGTTTATGGAGCTCGTCGACAAAAGCCCAGATCAGAGGCAAATCTGCGCTGGTAGTAATAGTTTAAAAGGCTTGTTTGCTAATAGACATATTTAAAGTATTAACAGTTGTAATATTAGTAGTAGTTTTATTAGTATGAAAAGTACTAACACTTTTAGTACTAGTAGTAATAAAAGCAGAGGTAATATTGTGTGTATGGGTAGCATGTTTTTCAAACAAAGTTGAATATTTCACACAATTATTTGTATGCAAACCTCTCCATCAAATCAAACATAGACATATTTAATGTCCAGCTTTATGTTATCTATTAATTTATCAGTAAACCACAACCCGACTCTCTGGTCTGGACGTTGTGTCTCTGGTCACGACACTCGTAGTTTCAGATAGCTCCTCCCACCAACTCGCCTCCACCAATCAAATAAAGGAAAGCGAGAACTGGACAGCTGCGTGTGTATCTGCGGCTCCTCTGTGTCTGTGAGAGCTAACGACCCCACCTGCTCTGCTCTGAACATTCCGCCATTCTTTCCTATGAAGCAGGTGAAGCATCAAAGTCTATGAATGCATAAGAGCCAATCAGAGAGGCGAGGTGAGGTGCTATTTGTATAATGAAAGGCTATTGGTCAAGAGTTTCTCACACAGAAAAACAATTTTTGGCTTCCTGTTTTCGCCGCCCGGTGTTTTGCAAACAGTAGCTCCGCTAAACTTTTCTCCATCTAAAACTTTAGATTGCCACCGATGTGCCACTGGTGGTCCCGGTGGCTAATTGTTTTACTGTTCTTGCTAGTCCCTGTGGCCGGCCCGTCTCCCCTGCTCCTCGGACCCGCCGTCTATGTCACACCCTACTTATTGGCACCTCCATCACCTGTAATATTAAGCTTGAGTCACCGGCCAAGGTTTTCTGTCTACCCGGGGCCAGAGCTACCGACGTAGAGCCTAACTTACGGGTGCTGGAGAACCATAGGATTAGACATAAGGGTAAGAAAGGCAAATGGTCCACCCAGTGAGTATAGCAACATCATAGTACATGTCGGCGCCAATGACATTAGGATGAGACAATCGGAGGTCACCAAGCTCAACATAGCCAGGACATGTGACCTCGCTAGGAAGATGTATTGGCATCGATTCATTGTCTCTGGCCCCTTACCTTTCGCGAGGGGCAATGATGAGAGTTATAGCAGATTAGTCTCCCTCAACCTCTGGCTGGCGAAGTTCTGTGAAGAAAAGGGATTAGTCTTCTTAGATAACTGGCTCTCCTTGCTGCAAGCTGACGGCCTCCACCCTAAAGGGTTAGGTGCCTCCCCCCCCGCCATATTTCCAAAACTTCCCAGTTTTCTCACACCACTCTCTGGTCATGTAGGCTCACTCAACAATTTCACCAACGAACTAAACGCTAGCCTTACCAACGTGTTTGATTCAATCGCCCGGTTAGTCACTAGAAAACCGTGTATTTACTAACGACACTCGTGCACTTAAACAAGTCTATAGAAAACCAGAGCGTAAATGGCGATTGACAGCCTGCTACATTATAAACGTGCACTCTCGTCACCAAAACGTCACACTTCTCTAGGTTAATCAGTGCAAATAAAAACAACCCAAAGTTTCTGTTGCTAAACTAACACGGAATCCCTCCCCCTCTGATAGCTCTCTGTTTTCATGTCTTTTTTTACTCAGAAAATCACGCTGATTACAGATCAGATCACCAGTACACTCTCTACTGGCGGTGCCGTCTCACCCCTGAAAAGTCCACTTGGTGTTTCCCGGGCTGAATGTCTTTTCTCACAGTTTGATTTAGTTTCCTTAGACTCTCTCACCAAGCTAACTCTGTCTTCAAAACCCACGACCTGCATGCTAGACCCTTTACCTGCTAAACTGCTTAAAGACCTTTCCCTATCCTAGGACCCTCCATTCTTTATTTGATCAATCGTATGTATGAGGAATAATAATTAAAGTTTACTATGTAATGCAATAGCCAAAATATTTGTCTCTCTACCTGTCTGTCTCTCTACCTGTCTGTCTCTCTACCTGTATGTGTGCCAGGTGTGCAGCAGCTCTTGCTGTCTCCAGCTCAGGTAGATCCATTCTACAGCCAGGGGGAGGCGCTGTCTTCTGAAGACCAGCTGGACCAGACCTGGGTTACTGTGTTTGGGTACTACTACTATTACTACTGCAGTAGTACATCTACTACTATTACTACTGCAGTACTACTACTACATTTGTGTGTGTGTGTGTGTGTGTGTGTGTGTGTGTGTGTGTGTGTGTCAGGTTTCCTCCAGCCTCGGCTTCCTTCATCCTTCTGCAGTTCGCTCAGTATGGAAACATCCTCAAACACACGGTAACACACACACATCTTTAATGATAATAGTCTTTAATAATGTTAATGATGGACAGAGATAGACCTTTTTAACCAGAAACCTGTTTAACCTCTTCATGCAACAACTCACCTCATCTTTCAGATTTCAGAGAGAGACTTCTCCTTGAGCCAGACTTCTGTTTCTGGTTAACCAAAGGTCTATCTCTGTAGGATCCTTTAATAATGTTGTCAGACACTTCCAATAACAATCTGATTCTGTCAGTGGCAAAAACAAAACACTTTTAGTGGACGTACTTTCATCGGCCCACTTGCCCCTGTGGATTACGTTGCAGCCATAGCAGCCCGTTTCACGACTGCCGACTGAGGCGATCTACCGGAGAAATTCCAAAACAAATAGAGCCCAGGTTTAAACGTTTTTTAGTCTTTAATGATGATAATAGTTAAATGTTTTTTAGTCTTTAATGATGATGGTGTTTAATAATGTTAAACACTTTTCCTCTTTCCATCTTGATCCCAAATCAAGGTCAACTGGGTCTCTCAGCATTTTGATACATGCCACAGATATATTGATTATATGTCTGTATATATATTGATTATATGTCTGTATATATATTGATTATATGTCTGTATATATGTAGATGTCTTCTCCAGGGAACTGGATGCATCTCCAGTACCAGTCCAGGCTCCAGGCCAGGAAGGCTCTGTCTAAAGATGGGAAAGTGTTTGGAGACTGGATCATGGTGGGAGTCAAGCCCTGCATAGATAAGGTCGGTCTGTCGGTCTGTCTGTAGTTATAGTGTGTCTCTACCTGTCTGTCAGTCTTACCTGTCTACCGGTCTACCAGTCTGTAGTTATAGTGTGTCTCTACCTGTCTGTCTACCTGTCTACTGGTCTACCAGTCTGTAGTTAGTGTGTCTCTACCTGTCTGTCTACCTGTCTACCAGTCTGTAGTTATAGTGTGTCTCTACCTATCTGTCTGTAGTTATGTGTCTCTACCTGTCTGTCTGTCTACCTGTCTACCAGTCTGTAGTTATAGTGTGTCTCTACCTGTCTGTCTGTAGTTATGTGTCTCTACCTGTCTGTCTGTCTACCTGTCTACCAGTCTGTAGTTATAGTGTGTCTCTACCTGTCTGTAGTTATAATGCGTCTGTCTCTTCAGAGCGTGATGGAGGGATGTGATGTCGTCTCTCCTCCCCCCTCCTCCTCTCTGCTCCCCTCCACTCCTCGCTCCTCCATCAGACCCCTCAGTGCTGCTTATAGGACCTCCAGCAACGACTACCAGGTAACCTATGACCCCTGACCTTAATCCTGACTCTTGACCCCTGACCTTAATCCTAACCCTGATTGACCCTAACTGACTAGGCTGGGTGATGTATGTATTTAATCACAATGTTTTCTGATATTTTCCTGAAGGAAGATGCACATCGTGCTGCGTTCAGGGTCTGGTTATAAATGTGATTTCTGCATTAAAACATGCTTGTCTGGAAATCCTGGAACAAAATAGTTTTTTGGTGGCTGTTTTATTTTAGAAATCTGTCTGTCTCTTTGTCTGTAGGTGGTAGCAGACAGACAGACACCCAGGAAAGACGACAGCTTTGTTTCCAAGGCGATGGAGTACATGTTTGGCTGGTGACATCACACAATGCATCATGGGATATCTGGTGGCTTTGTCTCTGTGATGGAGGAAAGGATCAATAAATAGAGGGGGGGGGGGGGGTGGGTGTGGGTGTGGGTGTGGGTGTGTGTGTGTGTGTGTGTGTGTGTGTGTTAGAATCATCACTTCTACCTATCTGTACCACTCAGTCTCTCTCCTTTTTATCAGATTGTTTTTTTAATTCCTTCTGTTGTTTAAATAAAGTTTGAATGGTTTGAATCCTGGATGTTTAGAGTCTAATTCTGTCCAACAGTAGATTTACTGTGATCACATTTTATTGATAAATTAAATAGAAATTCTTTTTGTAATGTTATACTCCCAATAACCACAGAGTGGCGCTGTCTTCCCTTGAAACTCTGAGACTTTGTCATATACAATTTAATTTCTCTACACTAAATCTGATTCACACTTGTTTTACATTCTGACTGACCCTGGCAGCATTATTATTATAATAATAATAATAATAATAATAATAAACTTTATTTGTAATGGCACTCTTTCACACAGGTGCTTTAACAATCAGAATCAAGCTCAAAATCATGAAATAAAGACAAGATCAAATATAAATATATCATCTTTTCCGGGTTGCAAGCCCAAATATTTTCAGGTTTCGCAGCATATGAGCACCAAATTTCACCAAGTAATTTAGTGATCCAATCGATCACTTTGCTACTGACTACAGTATAGGGATTTAATGATCCCTTTCAATTAAAAGTCACCAAATGATCTCCAAATGAGATGCAAGTTTCATGATGATAACATATTCATTAAAATTACCTTGAGAGACCCAGTTGACCTATTGAAGTCATCGATGACGTTTGAAGCCTCGTCCACGGAGCGCTTCAGGAATGGAATCGGGGTTGGCGGATAGTTTTGAATTACGGTATCAAGCGTAACATCACTAGCAGATATCTACAATAATATCTGAATCATGATCACAATGTTAAAATAAACCAAAAACACATTTCAGCTAATTTTCCAACTCCACTGTCCAGACGTGTTCATCACTTTGAAGTGTCCTCTGGAAACACTTCCGTTTGGCCAGTCTGAACGCAGTGTAATGTTGACCAACCTGAACGCAGTGTAATGTTGACCACAAGTTTCTTTGGAGGCATTTTATCTTTTGAGGTAATTGGGAAATTAAGGGGTTGCTCTTTTAAATTGTTGATTATAATGTGGTGTGTGTGTGTGTGTGTGTGTGCTACTGAACAGCAAATAAACAACTGACATCCAACCCACTGATATGAGGTTATGAGGGGTATTCGATCCCAATGTGTCACTGAGACTCCACCTCCCAGTGTGTGTAAAGGATGTTAACACCACTTTAACAGTGCTTCTTACCTCCTACAGCCCAGCATACAGTGACACACACACACACAGTTCCTGTTAAAGTGATGTGAAGATGTGGGAAGTGTTCCCGTGGTAACACTCCCTGCCTTCACTGACAACAAGTGTTGGAAAGTGCTGAAAATTGGTAGAAATTCAGGAGGGGTGAGAGATGATCTGTCTGTGTGTGTGTGTGTGTGTGTGTGTGTGTGTAGGTGTTAATGATGCTAACAGGGAGGTTATTTATACTCTAATGTGTGGAGCAGCTCTGTCAGTCATTAACACTGGGACAGAGAGAGAGGCGGGTAGACCCAATCAAAACATTTATTTAAAATCTCCAATTAACAAAATTAATTTTACTCACACAAGTACCAACAATAGAAGTAATAAATCAGCAAGAATAACAGGAATAACATAATAATAACATCACCAGCATGGATCGCCTGGTCACACAGAACATCTTTGGCTTTTAAATCCAGTAAAAGTTCCACTTCCTGTCATGTTGTTTTCATCTTCACTCAGATGACTGCTTGACCAGCCCAGCAGGCCATTGTGTGAAGCTGATGCATGCTGCTTCTCTAAACTTGTTCTGGTCTAAAATGGAAATGTAGTTTTTGGTTTCTGGTACTGCCTCGAGGCGACTGGTTGCCCCGTCGCTCAGAGGCCCCTGCGGCCGATCTACACGGTCACGGCTCTTCTCTGTTCTGGCCCCGCAGTGGTGGAATGAACTCCCCACTGATGTCAGGACAGCAGAGTCGCTGCCCATCTTTCGCCGCAGGCTGAAAACCCACCTCTTCAGGAAACACTACCCTGACTCTTCCTCTTAGCCTTGCCTATTTGTCGTCAATTATGTGTCTGAGCTCTTGTTTATTGGCTCTTGTTCATTTGATACACTTATTTGTCTTAGCTCTTGCTTATTTGGTTCACTTAGTTGTCTTAGCTCTTGTTTATTTGATTCTCTTATTTGTCTCATTTGTTTAAGATATAGTAGGTTGCTAACTTATTGCACTCTTACCTTAACACTAGTTATGCTCTTAGTTGCTTGTTTAGGAAGGAAATGCACTTACGATTTCTGGTGACTAGTAGTTTTCTTGCCTACCTATGTTGAATGCACTTATTGTAAGTCGCTTTGGATAAAAGCGTCTGCTAAATGACTGTAATGTAATGTAATGTAATGTAATGGTACATTATGTGAAAATCATTCTGCTCTTGATCTGTTTCACAAACACTCAACTCAAATTTAATGGAACCACCCATCATAAAACTAATCTACTGTAGGACTGGAAGAGCAAGATGACATCTGAAGGATCACAAATATCAAAAAGTGGAAAGCAACATGAACAGGTTCGGTTCTGGTTCGGTTTCTTCTTTGACACCCAGCTGATCTTGTCATTTCCACCCTCTGACACACAAGTGGAGGCATGCATTCATTGGTTTGTCCACTCTACTCTACTGGTTTGTCTACTCTACTGGTTTTTCTACTCTACTGGTTTTTCTACTGTACATCCCATCTCAGCTTTACCAGAACACAACTGCAACACTGCTGCTGTGATTAATGAGCTGTAGATGGAAATTGCCGTTGTTATCCACACACACTCTCCTGACACAGCAGGTGATAAATATGTGGTTCAGTTCTTATGATGCTGCATTGTTCTGTAACGTCCCACTGGTATAGATGCATAAATACCATGCAGAGAGAGAGAGAGAGAGAGAGAGAGAGAAAGAGAGAGACCGACCTTTGACCTCTGACCTCCCAGTGGTAGAATGACCTTTGCCCTCTGTGGGGAAGAAATGCAGAGAGCTGCAGATGTGACAACTGAGCTCCATTCTCCTGTCCAGCAACAACACACTGTGTCATTAATATAGTTTGTATTGTCAGATCTAGGACAAAACTCAGTAATATACAGTAATACATACAGTCATGCTTGAAAGGTTGGGAATCCTCCAGGGGATTGTTTCATTATTTCATATATTATGGAGGAATAACCTCATAAAATCCTCACCTAAACCTCATGTCTTTCACTTTCGAGTTGTCCAGGTCCAGAGGAACAACAGACCAGACAACGACACTCTACCACCATGACTGTAGGAAGGAGGTTAGTTTGGTGGTGGACAGTTCTGGGTTGTCACCAAACAGATAGTTGAATGTTGGATGCTGCAGTAGTACTGTAGCAATACTGCAGTAATACGACAGTACTACAACCTTAACCCACTAATTAGTTCTAACACTTAGTCTTTTGCTGTAAAAGCTTCTTTACTCCAAAACCAATCTACTAGGAAACTACTGAGAATTACCAGTATACCTCCTCCTCCTACCAATATACCTCCTACTACCAGTATATCACATTATATTACATTACAGTCATTTATCAGACGCTTTTATCCAAAGCGACTTACAATAAGTGCATTCAACATAGAGAACTACTAGTATTTCCTTCCTAAACATCATCTAAGAGCAGAACCAGTGCTGAGGTAAAAGCACTGGTTTTACCTCCTCCTACCAGTATACCTCCTCCTTCCAGTTTACTTCCTCCTCCTAGCAGTATACCTCCTCCTCCTACTGGTACACCTCCTACTACCAGTATACCTCCTGCGCCTACCAGTATACTTCCTCCTTCCTACTTCCTGAAGAATCAAGTGCCCCCACAGTCTTTCCCACGGCCTGTCACCATGGGAACTCCTGACAGGAAGGGACAAATTTGGACATCAATTAAACATGATATTTACACACACACACACACACACACACACACACACACACTGTCTTTCTATCTGCCTGTCTGTCTGTCAGTCTGTCGGTTCAGTTCAGCCTTACTGACATGAAATAAACAACTCTCTCTCTCTCTCTCCCTCTCTCTCTATCTCGCTATGCCTCTTGCCCCTGGTCAGAACAGCTGTTGGGCTCCAGAGGCATTGTGGGTCTGTGTCGCCATAGCGATGCCCCCAGCCATGCCAGCTGGTGTACTTCCTGATGTCAACATCTTTACTGGCAACCAGGACAACGACAGCAACAATATCATCTTTCAAACTTTCTAAACATTTCTACCCATGGTAACAACGTGTCTACTCATAATAACAACGTGTCTACTCATAATAACAACGTGTCTACCCATAGTAACAACGTGTCTACTCATAATAACAACGTGTCTACCATATAACAACGTGTCTACTCATAATAACAACGTGTCTACTCATAATAACAACATGTCTACCCATGGTAATAACAACGTGTCTACTCATAATAACAACGTGTCTACTCATAATAACAACGTGTCTACCCATGGTAACAACGTGTCTACTCATAATAACAACGTGTCTACTCATAATAACAACGTGTCTACCCATGGTAATAACAACGTGTCTACTCATAATAACAACGTGTCTACTCATAAACAACGTGTCTACCATAATAACAACGTGTCTACCTATGGTAACAACGTGTCTACTCATAATAACAACGTGTCTACCATAATAACAATGTCTACATTACATGTACAACAAGGCTACCATAATAACAACGTGTCTACCATATAACAACGTGTTTAAACATCATAAACTGTCTACACATACAACGT